>JAPYYQ010000016.1:161957-237384 GCA_030522585.1 Anagyrus pseudococci | reverse complement strand
TGGTAACCAAATCAACGCGAAGATAGAGAAGGAAATCGGACTTTCGGCCAATGCGTATAGGGATGAAAGTCGCATTTTCGACCGAGATAGCATGAAAAAATAATAATAATAAATAAGTGTTAAAATTTATAATTGTTTATTTTACAGTTTATTAGTTTAAATTACCTCACAATTTACATAAATGAGAGCAATGTTGAGAGCTATGGAGAACTACGAATCATACAGACGAATGGACGTTGAGAAGAACGCAGGATGACGTCCATATTATGGCTTGTCAGAATAGCAGCGTACCTTTCTGTAGCATTGGATTTATCAGTCTGATTGGTACCCCAAGGTTGGTATTCTGGGACAAAAAAATACATTGTATTCCTGATAGGTCAATAATGGCCTTATTATCCCCGGTAAAAGAAGGAGAGAAACAGTGTTATACTTGCAAAGTGAGTCATTATTCCCGGAAAGGATTAAAACACTATTTATCTCCCTCTTTTATATGGATTAATTTTGAGGCCATTCCTGACCAATCGGAAATAAAAATGCGCTCAGACAGTAAACTCCATGAGCTGAAATAATAACGTGCTTATGCCCCTTGAAACATACTGTACTATAATGCGTTTAAATACGCATCTAAACCGACGCCGGCCTCGGCAAGTATCCCTATTATTTATTTTCCATTTGTATTTGTTTATAACAAGATATTTAAACAATGAGATTGAAGAATTGGAATTTCAAAATTCTGAAAACGGCAATCGATTCTACGCGAAAAATCACGAAGAAAATTTCTTTATTATTTTTTCGCCAAAGTGCAATTTGTTGATGCAAAAGTGTAATTTATATTTATAATTTGTATTGATATTTGACAAATTAGTTTTCTCTTTTCTTTAAACTTTAAAAATTAGTGAGGCGGTGGAAAATTTTTATTGTTCGTTAAGTATTAGTCGACGCGTGTGGATTTTGACAAGGTTGTTTGTGTCGTTTGGAGCAATAAAAATTTATGCGACGACAAATATAAAGTAGGGTTAATCGTCCAGTTTTTAACAAGGTTGAAGAAAAATACGTTTCATAACGCAACAGTTTTAAGTTATGCATGTGTAGCTTTATTAAATTAAGTCGTATTTATTTTTAATAAAGCATGAGCAACACATAAAATACAACAAAGATTAGAATTCGTCTATTTAACATTAGCATAGTTACAGAAAACAATAGAAATAGGTAAATTAGATAGCGGTAAAAAACTGGACGAGTAGCGATCAATTACTGGGGTAGGCCGATCAAAAAGTGGGAAAAGAGGCATACATTAACCCATTATATCCTGAGCCGAAACCAAAACAGGTACAAACGATCTAAAAGCTGGAAAGGTGCCATAGGCGAAAAAAAGTACCCCTGTTCTTTTATTTTCCATTTGTATTTGTTTATAGCAAGATATTTAAACAATAAGATTAAAGAATTGGAATTTCAAAATTCTGAAAACGGCAATCGATTCTACGCGAAAAATCACGAAGAAAATTTCTTTATTATTTTTTCGCTAAAGTGCAATTTGTTGGTGTAAAAGTGTAATTTATATTTATAATTTGTATTGATATTTGAAAAAGTAGTTTTTTCTTTTTTTTTAAATTTTTATGATCACCACCTATTGGCCCTTTTTAGAACCTGTGGCCCCATTATGGTCCTAACTATTTTCCGATCGAGCGGTAGAGTTTGTTGAATTTTTTCCGTATTCGATAATGTTATTCGCTTAATACACCCGTATTCCTACACTGAGAGAAAAAATTCATTGAATCAACCAAGATTTCTTTGAATACGTTCTATGAAATATTCATTTTTACCAAGAAATTATTTTTTTAAATCAACGAAATAATTTATCATTCTACCCAATTTCTGAAATTAAAAAAAATTATTTAAATTAATAATTATTTTGTTGATTTAAAAAAATAATTTCTTGGTAAAAATAAATATTTCATAGAACGTATTCAAAGAAATCTTGGTTGATTCAATGAATTTTTTTTTTCAGTGTACAACATGCTTTCTTTGACAAAATCAAACCCGGCGTAATCGAAAATATGACTTAAATTAAGCAGCATTTAATAAAAAAAGAACCCTCCCGAACAAGCCTGTGTTGTTGTGGGGACCCAGGACAAATATCTTGGACTCTCTCCCCCACCATATTCCCCTTGGTCACGTTCCAATTCAGCCGCAACTTTCTTCGAACGATCAATTTTTTCCGCTGGTCTGCCGGCGTGCAAGATCCTTGGAACACATGCATCGCTCCGAGAAACCGATTTCTATTCGGCCGTAATGTTAACCCCCCCCCCTCCCTTCACAGACTATCGGCATCGCATCGCCGGTCTAAACGACCCGAGACAGCAATCACGCCGACATTGCTATATTCCCAGGACACTGGTAGTTCTCGGGCGCGAATGAAATAAAGAGTATACTCGCGCGGCGCTTTATTGATCTCGGGCTCGCGCGAGCGGCGAGTAAAAAGAGTCGCAGCCGTTTTATCGCTGCTACGATACCTGTTGGAGCGGCTGTACAGGAGTGTATAGCTAGCCGAGAGCTCACGGCGGCGGCGCTTATGTCGCGAGCCCTTTTTTCCACCCGCAAGCGAGAGACCGGCTCTCGCAGGTGAGATTCCTCGCACCCGCGCGCGGATCTCGGGGACTGGCTCTCAAAGCGCCGCGATTCCTCGAAATTTCGACTGGCTTTCCTTTAGCGCGTACAACACACCGGCGCAGTCGCCCGCGCGTCATTTATTGCCGATAAGATCTTGAGCTATGGCTCCGCGGCCTTTTACAGATGCACCACTCTCTCTCTCTCTCTCTCTGTCTCGCTCTTTCTCTCTGACGCAAGAAGACTTGTCTATACGTTGCTCATTCGATTTTCCGATAATCCGCGTTATCCACTTTTTCCCCCTATCCCCATATCTCTCCCGCTTTTACATTATTATTTCCGGAATCGCGACAAATTGCGAGCACTAAATAATTCCCCGATACATCCTCGACGTATTTGTATGCGCACAGCAGAGACGCCGGATTAACATACTCCCCGGGCGGCACTGTACTCGCCTCGTATGTATTTAAACTTTTTCACGAAGCCAGCAGTATTGCTGCGAGAGAAACTAACGCATTCAGCATTTCGGAGGACGAAGAAAAGCAGTAACATATTTTTCTCCAAGCAAGCCGAGAGAGAGAGAGAGAGAGAGAGAGAGAGAGAGAGAGAGAGAGATAGGGGGAAGAGGAGGGGGAGGCAAAAAAGTCGCTCGCATTGATGACTCCTACGCTTGCGGGCGATGTTTTGTGCTACTCGGCTGCAGGGGTCGGGCCAACCTCGGCGCCGGTAAACAGAGAAAATGAGACGGCGCCGCGGGCCCCGAGAAAAAAAGCTCAGCGCGCACGCTCGCGCGAGAGGGAGCATCAAAGGATACGGACCGGCCGGAACTCCCGCTTCCTTCCTTCCGGCCTCGCTCCGGACGCCTGATTGACGAGGCAACTTTTCGACCGCCAGAGCTCTACCCTTTTCTTAACGTCTATACCCAAAGGCAACTCTCTCTCTTTCTTTCTCGCTCTTACTCTCCGCTGCTCTCGCGGGTTCTGCTTTTTTAGATTTGGGTCGGCTTCCTCAAGCGCGCCTCTGCTTTCAGCGGCTAAAGGAGAAAATGCTCGTTTCGACTTGGCGTATATCGGAGGGACTGGAGGAGGGAGGGGAAGGCTGCTGCTCTATCCTCCTCATGAAATTTTCATGACGATCGCGAAAATCGAATCCCGCTTGACTCTTTGCCCGTTCGATGAAGTTGTCAGGGAAGTTTGCCGCGGGAGTTATGTGCCGAGCTTCGAGAAAAGCTGACGGCTTTTTTGAGATGCGCACTTAAAAGCAAACCGGTAGACCTTACATAGTGATCTTTTTGAAAAAAGCAGCTTTGTGCTTTTGAGGTACGAACGTTGTTAGCGGACGATAAAGAAATTTGTAAAATAATTGGATGTTATTCTGTAAATGAAGTTTGCTTCACTTCTGCTTCGATACAGAAAAAGTGTTGACGTGATAATATTCAGTTCTCGATAATAAAAAAACTCGTTCGACTCTGAAAAAATGTCTGGAATAAAAGTAAACTCGTCGAATCGAGGTCGAACGAGCGAACGAGTGAACATGCTGCTGAATAGTCAGCCATGTTAATGGCAAGGGGGGCAGAGAAGTCGACAGTGGAGAACAACGAAAGGGAAGGTAAAAGTAGCGTTTTGTCGCGCGGGGAGCATCGCTTTTCCCCTCTTACTGTGTAACCTCGAGCACTTCTCCGAGCAGCTGTTGTCTGCTTCAGGCACGGGCTCTTTAAAAGCTACGGGAGGCAAGGGCAAACGTCGCTTTTTTTTGTCCCTCTTATTCGCCGCGCTTTTACCGCTTACACGCGCTCGTTGTGTTTTCACCGCGACCTATTTGTCGCGGCGAGGGTGCGGAGCTCGAATCAACGTCGAAATAAATTTTTGTCATATACTCGTTAAATATCCACCGAAGATAAATATGCAAGCGTAAACTTTTGGAAAATCTAACGAAACGACTCTAGCTCCACTAACAGCAGAGCATCAGTCAGGCAATGGCGGCATACTGAGATATCAGAAAAAGCTCGAGCCTATATTCCTTAGCCCAGGGGGTGGGAAAAACGTCGAAGGAAAAAATGATGGATGAAGGCTCGAGGAATGATAATATACGCCGGTGAAATATGTAAAGAGCTGGGCCGGGAGTAAAAGTGCCTCGACGGCGGCGTCCTCCTCGGCGTGTGCGTCGTATAGCCGGCACACGCGATCCTTCATCGGCACAAAGCCCTCCTCGATAAGGCCGGCCGATAGTGGTGCGCTATTGGAATCTCGATGGAGGCGGCGGTCGAGCGAGATCGGATTTGAGACGCGAGAGCGGGCTCTCCCGCGAGTGTGGGAGGCGGGATCTCTGTCCCCCTACTCCTGGCGCTGCAGCATCTCTCTCTCTCTCCCTTTTGGATAAAATGTAGATGGATGAGCCGCAGACTTATGGCTGATATCCCCGCGCGTAATATCGTATCTAGGAAACGAGAAGGGGGTGTCCGCGTTAGAGTGGCTCTCTCTCTGTCTGCGCTGGATATGGAGGACGAGAGCACCGAGGAGGAGGATGGAAGCTAGGAACTGCTCGTGTGCCCCCGAGGGTTGTCCCGTCGACGCGCTCATGACGCATGGCGATCAGCTGCTGATAGCACCTTCTCTCTCGCTCCCTCTCGAGGATTTATTAAAGAGGCATTTACGTGCGCGAGGCTAAGGCAGAACGCGCGCGCCTACCTCTTTTATCCCTCGACTACTTCTAGCCTTTTTTCCCTCTCTCTCTTTTTCTTCCTGCTTTCTCTGGAGCAGCGCGCGTACGCTCTTGGAGTAGTGCCTCTGAAGGCTTTGAGAGATGTGCGCGAGCGAGCGCGCGTGCACGTAACTGCACGCGCGTACACGTCGTCGCTCGGGTCAACTATGGTCTTGCCGGAGAGCCAAGAGAGCACACGGAGCCTCGAGGTCTCTATTTTCTCAAGTGCCCCCCTCCCTCTCTCTGGCTTTCTTTTTCTCTCTGCCACTTATCGGACTAAATAATAGGCCTGTGATTGATGGTGCGCCCTTTATCTCGGCGCTACAACTCCTATCTCTCCGTACCTCCCTGCCTCTCTCTTGGAAAACATAGCGAGATATAATGAACGTTTCGGAAATTAACGCTGTAGCTGTATAGGACGTTTTTTCTTTCCCTTTTATTTGCTTTTGATACATTTTCTCCCGTGTACCATTTTTTCGTCATTTGGTAGTTTTTACTTTTAGATAGACATTGTATTTTCCAGATACACGGATGGGTCGTGTGTTTTAAAAGTAACTATTGTGCATCTGGGGTTAGAAACATATTATTTCCGTTCTCGTGTAAAAACACGATCATGTTTTGATGAAATAAGAGTTAACACTTATTTCTGGGTAAAGTTAATTAATGATAATAATAATGTATTTATTCATTTTATCTTGCATTCTGTTTAATAATCCGATGCATTTATTGAAATACGAAAATTTCTGAAAAAAATTCCAAAGAAAAAAGCATCGGTGGAAAGTATTAGGAGTGGCAGCCGAGGCTGCTCGGCAGTCTGATTAAAAAAAGCCACGGAATTTCGCGCTGCCGGCGCGGAACTGTAATTATCGGTAGCTCCCACGGCTTGAAAAGCGCGAGGGGCGAGAGAAAGAGAACGGGGGTGCGCTGGTAGTGGGGGTTGAAGGGTGTTGCACTGCGGAATAGTCGGAAAGTCATTGAAAGAGAGGTTTGTCGGGAATGCAGGATGAGTTTCCGAGAGAGTCAGATGAAACGAACGAATGAAAAAAAGATAGAGAGGTATATATACGGGGGCCTGTGCTGGCACACACCGAGCAAGAGAGAGAAAGAGAAGCTTGTGCCGGCGCCGCTTGCTCTCTCTCTCTCTCTCTCTCGGGCCAGCGAAACGAATACCGAAAAAGAGAAGCCGAGCTGTGCGAGCACAGAGCCCAGCAGAGAGTAGTGCGCTGCTGCTGCTGCTGGGCACAGGGGTGGAGAGGGGGGCACGAGTCGCGCGCTCGAGATAGGAATAGAGAACAGCCGGCTGCGGGAGCGAGAAGCCAACGGGCGGAAAGGCTCGAGGGGGACGGGAGCTCGAGCGGAGGGTGGGGCGGAGAGAGAGAGAGAGCGAGTCGGGGGGAAGGGAGCTAGAAGCAGATATATATCCAGGGCCATGCGTTACGGGTTCAGCTAAATCCGCCATGATGAATGTGTTGGCGGGAATAAATCCGCAATGCACACCCCCACCGCTCGTCGTCGTCCGCCTCCTCCTCCTGCTCCTCTTCCAGCTCCTCTCTAGCTGCTGGTTCTGCCGCTGCTCTCGGTCCTTCTCTACTCCCGAAAGCTCCAGTGCGAGGAGGCCCCGCGTCTTCCTCCCGCGCCGCTCTTTCTCTTCCTGTCCCGCTGTCTTTTCCCGTAGCCACCCCCTTTCCTCGCTGCTCTCGTTTCTCTCTACCGCCGTGAGCTTTCTCTCTTTCTCTATTCTCTGCGGAGCTGCAGGTAGCGGACTTTGCTATATAGAGCGTTTCTGCGCCTCCTCCTTTTCCGTGCGTTCACTGACTTGCACGAGGGCTTCCGCGGCGCAGGTTTTGCTGCTGCACCAGCACTAGTCCACGCGCTTTTCTCGCCACCATCGGCGATCAGTACCGACACTACCACCAGCATCATCATCACCAACACCAGTCTTTTCGATCCCAACGTGCGTGACTACTGCACGCGCCTCCCCGTGATAAAGCTGTGCCCGTTCACGCATGCGCACCCGCGCACCTTCGAAGATTTATCCCTGTACCCTATACCCCCAGCCCCTCTCATCCCCCACCTGCTCCTCCTATTCCTTCTCCTTTTTCCTACGTCTTCCTCCCTTACGTCACCTTCTTCTCTTTGCTTCAGTTGTACAAGCGCGCGTCCGGCTTATTTATATCCCCGGCCCGAGCAGGTAGACGTTCATTAGGATTTATCGAGGAATCGGCCAGCCCGAGCCACCTACATCTATATATTTATATCTCTACAGGCACAAATAAATAATTACATATTTGCACGCTTGTTTGTTCCTTTTTTCTAAACACCTGAAATTGTACAAACTCTCATTTATTGGATAGTTCGAAAATAATTGCTCATATCAATTATTCGTCAGGTCTACAGCTATTGCTATGCTTGGAGTAAGGTGGACAATAGGACTTTCTACGTCTCTGCGGGCATAAGCCGAGAGCCGCAAGGGGTTAGGCATTTATACCGGTGGTACACATCCAAGAGAGAGGTAGAGCGGGTAATCCAAAGCGACGCGAGCAAAGGGGACCGGCGTTGCACGGCGTCGTCTAAGATTATCGCGCTTGGCCATTTCGCGGCTCGCGCGCGCCAACTAAATCATTCAGCCGGCTGCCGCGCGCGCACTGCGCCCCTTCTCTGTTGCCCGTACAGCCGCGACTACCGGCACGCACGCTCTCGCACGTGCATGCGTATGGGTGTGTTGCGTATGTGCCAGCGAGAAGCGCGAAGTGGTTATAAATCTGCGCGTACGTTACCTGTGCGCTCCGCTCCGATAGGTCTCTCTCTCTGCTCGCGCGCGAGATGCTTGCGATTGCGATCGAGATACAGCTATATGGCGACTGGATTATTACGATACTCCTTCCTATACGGGCCACCTGTTTTTTAGTCGGCATTCGAGATTCGATTTTTCCGGGGAAAGCTATACTGAAGTAGTACAGTGAAATTTCAGGTATTCCGGTATAGATTAGGATTCAGGCGTGATGGAGAGGGGGAGAAGGATAGTAGGCTTCCGCGGGGGGTTGGCGGCTATCGAATCGAAAACAGCGATGTGCGACGAGGGGGTTGCGTGCTCCGGCCGTGTCGGCGCGATAGCCTCGTCGCCAGAGGTGTAGGCAAGCGTATGGTGCACCGGCCAAGGTCCGATAGCCGGCCCCACGCGTCCGGCTTCTCCTCCTCGGGTCGTGTGCCCACTGCCCCCCTATGTACACGCCGGGATAATCTGCGCGGATTATTGCGGTATCACGTGGAGCCATGCCGGACGCCGGAGGAGCGGATCTCGCGTATACTCTCCGTGCAAGCTGGCTTGTGCTACGTGAGAGCCCGAGGGGAGCTGCTGCTGCTGCTGCGACTACCACGGGGACGAGGTAGTCCGAGAGGGCCGGAGCCACAGCGATACCCTAATTCCTAAATCTGTCGCCATAAGTCCTCGTTACAATAAATATTCCCAGTAGCGTCTGGACCTCCCTTTGCCCCGACCTCCTCCTCCTCCTTCTGCTCATCCTACTAGTGTGGATGTCGCAGGCTCTTCTGGCCTCCGAGCGAGTCGGTATCGCTCGACACTCCTCTCTTTTGCTCGAGCTTTACTCGGCCATGCTTGCAGTTTCGGCACTCCCGACTATTCTCTTGCTTTCTCTATCTCGTGCTCTCCGCCATTCCAGTTTTCCTCACATTTTAGGGACGGGTAGCGCGCGAGCCACGGTTCGATGAACTGTGAATCTTTATTTTGTCGGTCTCATCGGCTTCTAGCAGATGTTTCCTTGGTCCTCATTTTTTTGAAAATCTTAACTGCACAAAAAATATTTTGACATTACGAAATAATTCATGACTAATTTGATAGATTCAAAATAATCGCTGAATGTCGATATACCATGACTACAAAAAAATAAAGTATATAACGAAATCTCTATAAGGGGAAAAATATTTAATAATATAGATATACCTCACTAATATTCAAATTATTCCTAGAAAAGAGCAAAAACAAAATTTACAGGCTATCGAGTTCTACGCATTTCCAAAAAATGCCAAAATAAAGCGGTATACATCCGCGCCGACGTTATACAGCCCGAGCGCGAAGTTATGGCAATATGATTCCGTGCAGGAGGGGGAGTCGGTGCGGCTGGAAAAGGCGCGTCGGCGCGGTTAAGTTTAAATATGAGCGAGGGGGAGCGGCGGCAGAGGGACAGCAGGAGCGGCAGCCTAGCTGTCGACGACAAATGACAGGATTCGTAATTTCGCGCCCAGCTTATTGCCACCAGTTATTTATCCCCTCTCGGCCAGCCTCATTTCGCATGCGGCTCACACTCCTACCCTCTCTCCCTTCCTCAGCGCTCTTTCTCTTACTGTGTATTGAGAGAAAGAACTGTGCCCCAACCTTTTTTCTTTCCTTTCCCTTAGCGCTTCCTTTGCCTTCTTCATCCGTTTCTTGCAGCTCTCGTATCGAATAGTGCGTCTTCGACATCGATCATTGTGCATCGTCCGAATCGCTATGCCGATGAGTCAAAAGCGAACGATGCGTCAAGCTCGATCAACTGCCGAGTCGCGTGCTGGTGCGCGGGGAGGCTGAAATGAAAACTGGAAATACCCAGACTCTACTATTTTCCAGCGCGAGCGAAACAGGAGCATTCCAAAGCAGCAGCGCGGGCAGAGAGAGAGAGAGAGACATGGCAGCCAAGAATAATCGAGCTCTTGGCAAATAGCAGTAAATTCAAGCTGGATTGGTCATCGGCACACTCTCGAGTCAAGTCGCGCGCGCGGCTAAGCCTCGCTGCCCCTTTAGAGGCCCGCCGTTTATATTTATCGCTCATAGCGAATTCCCGCGACGCCGCTGGCGCGTGCTCGCGAATACACGCGCCGTGGCCCCCGCGGACTTTGGCGCGTAGCGCGCGGGGCTATAGGGCCACCAGCCCGGCGAAAAACGAGCAGAAAAAGAGGCAAGCAGGAGGAGGAGGAGGAGGCGGAAGTGACGCCGGCGCCTCGGCGGAGCCGACCCGGGCGCCGGTGCGCTCGGCTGCTCGCTCTCCCTCAGCCTCCCTTACCCTCGCTCCGGCTCTTTCTCTCGATTCCGCGCAATCTTCCTCTCGCTCTCGCTTCAGCTGGCCAGCCGGTGCAGCGCAGTGTGTCTTCGTTACGTCCTGCCAGCGACTACTTCTTTCCTATGGCAACTAATATTTTTACTCTCCTCCTCCACTTCTCTCTGCCACGCAGCTTCCTCCTCGCAGCAAGAGAGAGAGAAAAAGAGCAAGTGGGGGCGGAGGAGAAGAAGCTCGAGCCAAGGAATGCTTTAAATAAACTTTAGATCTATGAGAAAATTATGGGGAATTACGCCAGCTGAATTTTTGCGCTAGCCCACCGCCAACCAACGGCTCGCTCCGGAATTGGACGAAGGAAGCCGACGCAGAGAGAAGAGGCGGAGGGCCCGGGGAGAGCCGCTGCTGCTGGCTCTGGAGGACAAATTTACGACTGGCTACACGCCGGCAAGCGCGCTTTTGTAATCCTTATATTTGCTTAATGTAAATTCTGATGTTTTGCTGCTGTTGCCAGTGCTGCTGTTGGCCGCCCAGCACACGTCCTATACGTACAAGGCGCGTAATCTCATTACCACACCGTTTTACCTAATGTTTTCAGCTAATTTCACGGATTCTGACTTTTTTCTCCCCGTGTGCGTGCGTGTGCACGTAGGTCGCCTTCGCAGCCCCCGAAATTATACCTTCCGACAGATTTTCTATTTTGCACTCTCAAATATGCATATTGCCGGCCTTTTATTCGGAATAAATTTTGACTGAAAGTACGCAGTGTAGCGATATTTTTACACGCATATAAAAATAGACGAAACAAACGATACTACAGCTTGAACATAGAACAGAATTAATTGAACATGTCACGGTTATAGAGAGCTAACGTACATTGTCACACCTTAGGCAACAGTACACGCGTCAATGTACACAATCCAATTAAAAAGTTCAATACCAGTCACGTGACATGCGGCTCTATCGTGGCGCATTCGGCAAAAATGAAAACTGACACATCCATGCTCCTCTCGGTTTTTGTCCTTGAAATCGCACCTACCAGCGCCGAACGTCAGCTCATCGCGGTAGGGCCGTAAGATTCTCGGCGTAAGGTGCAGAGCTAGTGGCGCCTAAGCTCGAAGCTGCAGCTGCGATTAGTATGGATGCCTGGGCGAGGCTGTCATTCGGCCACTTGAAATTCGCGGCGTCGCGCGGCCACACGCCCGGCCGCGCGACTTTCATTTGCAGGCGAGCGCAGACGTCGGAACGTGCGGGGCCCGTTGTCATCGCGAACGAGACTCGCGGGCATACGCTTGCGCCCCGTTTGACACGCGCAAGATTAACTGCCAGACGCCCCCCATACCACTCTCGGCTATCTCGCCGCGGGTAATCGCGTGTACGCGACTAAGTGCGGCGCAAGAGTAATCAGCGCACTGGCGCGGCTTTGATTAATCGACCAGCGTGAGCTGCTCACTCCTGCTGGAAGAAGCGGGCCCTTGCCGAGAGCGAGAATCTTCGGGAGATGATTGCTCGATTTCTTCATGATGCACTGACGAGTTTGTGATTTATGCGCGAATCATGGGATTTATAAGGTGCAGGTTGAGTGAACAAAGGATTACACGGAAATTTTTTTATTTTTTTAGAAAAAAATGATTAATTTCGATGTTATAGGATATGATTATTGCCGTACGAGTGCATAAGAATTTCGAAAAAGTATTTGCGAACACAAATCAATTGCAGGACGAGAGATATCCTAATTCCTCGGTAATAAATAAATTATACATCCATTGAAAAGGTCGATCGCGAGGCCGTAAAACACGTGATTCACATTAATAATATCATTACAATGACTAAATAGCCATAATTCACGATTTAATCTCAATTAAAATACACCTATCAAATTCGAAAGCGAACAAAGGTACAGGCCTCCTCTCTTGCTCTCTCTCTCTCTCTACCGATCCCTGCGCCCACACACAGCCCCACACACTTTCCCGAATTACCCGAGCTTTCGCCGCTCCCAGTTATTAACGGCTAATTATTAATAACGGAACAATGGAATTTTAATTAATAGTTTAGTTTCATTAATTACGGCCACGGCGTAATTTCGCGCGTACCAACTATATGCGTATGTATGCCTATAGAAATAAAAAACATGGTCATCATCGAGCGACAGACTTTATATGGACTTTGAAAAAGCTAAGGGACACGGGATGGGCGAGAGAAAAAAGGTGATAAGCGCAGGGTGAGTCGGGCGCGCGAGTCGCATCGCAAAGCAGCAGCGCCACCGCCGCAGAGTCGGCGTCACGTCCGTTATAAACGCGTAAACACGTGTGGCCGGTCTTTCCACGAGCGCGTCCCACCGCTGGAGCTTGTCCGCTATCAAGTAAATAATGGCGCATTAAGCTTTTTCATTCGGACGCCCAGTTGCCGGCGGTGCACGTTATAACCCCACCCCCTTCCCTCCGACATTACGCACTGTGTCTGCGACACTGTATGCGATTGTGGTGTTTTCAATCTTTTTTTAATCGGTGAATAATTTTGTTGCTTGATTTTTTACTCGTTGGATCGTATTTCGAATTGATGAGCCAAAGGAATAGATTTTTATTTTCGTTTACAAAATCATTTACGAAATTATCGACAATTCACGAATCACACGCGAATTTACAAAGGTATAAACAAACGCGAGGGAGTTTAATTAAATTTTCCCGAATAAATTATAATTTCAGCAATTTTCTCATTTCGCTCTACAAGCACACGAGGAGCGTGCAGCGGCACGCGCTGCACCTATACTCGCGACGATTGTGCGAAATATAATTTACAAGCTCTCTTGAACGAAATTAGTGCTCGCGAAATAAAGCAGTCACGGGAGAGAAGGAAAAAGCGCGGGGGGAGCGCGCGTCACTAAAAAAACAATTTACATAAATGAAATTCGTTTGCATCTAAATCAGGGGCGCCAGCTCTAAATTATTGACTCGCTCCTTTATCTCGAAGTCGCGCGCTTGCAGTTGCTTGCCTCGCTTTCCTCCGCGCCCTTCCCTCACTCTTTGACTCGGTCTCTCTTTCTCTCCGCTACCGCTTTTTTTTTCTCTCCCATCTCCAAGCCGAGAAGGGATTTTTATCTGGTTAAAGTACAGGCGCGCAAGAATGAAGGAGATAGCGGAAAAGAGGAGAAAAGAAATAGAAGCCGGAATCGCGCTCGCGCTCTCGAGAGCCTCCTACAGCGACTACTGGCTCAGGGACGGGGCAGGCCGGAGGAGGAGGGCTGGCGTTATCTGGGCGGCGGCGAGGCTCGTGCGGGGGGTGCCGCTGTAGTGCCGCGGCGGAGGGGGGGCAGCGGCGAGGCGCGACTGCCACATAAATATTAGGCTCCTCGTTAATGCCTCTGCTAGCTACTGGCGTTACGTTTCGCAGTAAGTAAATTATGCGATATGAAATTATTAGCGCCATTAAAGAAATTTATACTTTTTCCCCCTGCCCCCCGCCGCGAGCGCGGCGTTGACGATTTTTCTATTTTATCAGCGCTACTTTTCCTCCGACCCCCCCCCCCCCTCGTCGCCATCCGGTGCGTCTTTAGCCGCGAGAGTCTTTGGGCGAAAAAAGATTTTCCTTCGCCATTGAAGTACAACCCCTCTTACCCCAGGCGCCCTGTAATGCGCAACTGCGAGGGCGAGTGTCTAATGTCTTCGCAGCTGGCTAATTCCCATTGTTAGCCTACGGCCGAGCTGACGAACGCTCATGGCTTTTTGATCGCTCCGCACCCCCCTCTTCTCGAGCCGTGGTCTGCCTCCGCTGTACAGCAGCCGCCCCCTTTCCCTACGATGGCTCTGCTGAAGAGGGATGCTCCGACGACTTTCAATGACGTCGACGACGCTCTGATAATCCCGGTTTATGTGTATCGAAGACGAAAGAGAGCCATTATGCTTGCGGTCGCCGTCGTCCGGGGCATTTATTAAATTTTACTTTATTTATAGCTCGCTAATCGCGTTACCGCGTTTCTAATTGATTTTCAATTCTGTCGCTCGGGACTGCCAAGCTCGTAAACTACGTGGCGCCTCTTAAAGCCTGCCTATGTAAACTGACCTATGAAAAGATATTGTCATTTTAGCTTTAATATCATTCGTTCGAAAAATATTTCTCAATTTTTCTTTTTTTTTTTTATAAACATCGCTTGGTTAAGACAGTCTGCAGAGAGAAAAAAACCGAATTTCTTTACGTCGAATAAATTGATTAATAAATATTTATGATGTGAGGGATATTTTATAATATTCAGAATTGATTCTGCTCATTTGATTTAGAGATGAGCATATTTCAAAAGAATGTATCCTGGCATCGTAAATCTCAATCGACTTGGATTTCATGCAGCGAATCCTTGAATAAAGACTCATTAAACTAGCTTGCAAATCTGTTACGTAAAATTTTAAATCTGCACAATTTTATTCAGCTTGTTGCTGTGACCGCTGCGACTTTTCATTTTCTCTTTAGTATCCTCAATAGATACTTATTATCTTGGTAATATTACTTTGGTTTACCGATTGGGCTATTAATAATAATAATTACGACGTAATCATCATAAAAATTGAATTAATCAAAAACTTAGGTAACAATTTGCACCAGAATAAAAAAAATACCAGATCTCTCTATCCAATCATGTGCACTTAATACCGCACAACTGTTAAATCCATAAAAATGAACGCAACATTAAATTACGCAGAACCCACCTATCATTAACAACCAATCAATCAAGGCCCCCGTTCAAGTTTAAATAAACAAAACCGTAAAAAAAATTAAAATTTATAAACTCCACCTGATATCGCACACGGGCAAGTTTTTCGAAACGCTCTTTAAATTATTGCTCCATCATACCTCATAACTCTTTTTTATTATGTGCGAAGAAACACGACTACCAAAAGGAAAAAGAGAATAAAACACACCGGCATTACTTTCTCTCTCTTTCTCGCGTAGTATCCCTTCCATTCAATAAACCATCGCCACAAACAAACGAGAGTTAAAAAGATCCCCCCCATCCCCCGACAAAAAAAGGAAAGAAAAAAAACGATCTCGACTAAGCGAAAGATAAAGAATCATTTTCATTGAATTCCAATAAAATAAAACGATCGCTCGCTATTTCGGAAAGCGCGCGTGGCCCCGGAGACAGGGGGCTACTCGGATATCGGCTCTCTCTCTGGACGTTCTAAATTTAAAGAGATCGTAATCGTAGTCGTCGTGCTCGTCGTCGGCTGGGCCGGCTTTTCGAGCGGCGCGACTCTACGCGGGCACGCTTTAACGGAAACTCGTTTTCGACCTCGCACTCTCTTATGCCCAGGAGAAGAATCAGATGTAGGGGGAGAGGCTATCGTCCTCCGGCTTATATTCTCGATTGGAAGTGAGAGACCTCTCGCTTGGAGAGCAAAAGAGAGAGAGGGAGTGGAGGAGAAGAGGCGAGTTGCGCAACTGGCTTAAATTTTGTGCCGGACTGTAGGCCGCATTCTTGAGGGCCGCGGGGCAAATAAAACGAGCCGACGAAGACAACATTATTACGGAGCTCTCTCTCTCGGGCGAGAGCGTGCGCGGCCGACACCTCTCCTCGCCATTGCTCATGCGTACATGTGCCGTTTGCTTTATTCGCCTCCCGATCAGCTCGAGAGCTCTCTTTCTCTCTGCCCCGCGCACCTCTCGTATCCTCAGCTCTACTTTTCCCACAATCGAATTTATGTTTCGCTCGAGTGCGCGTGCTATACGCTTTATAAATTTTTGTTGATAGTTTGAATTCGTTATCGCTACAATCAGTCGAGATGAAGTGTAGAATCTTTTGTCTACGATAAGATATAAAAAGGTAGTTTTGCAAGCGTTGTTGATCGGATATACATAATAAGAGACGCGCTGTGGAATATAGAAAGTCACTTAATGGTGGGCGCGGGTGCGTCTATTAGTCAACGTCGCGCCGAGCGTATTAGTCAGCCCGAATTTGAATAATCCCGAAGAAGCGAGATGGAGAAGATGGGTAGGGGCGAAGCGGAGGGGGGGATTTAGAGGTGGAGGAGATGGAAGAGGCTGGCTCTGGGCGTGAGAAGGAGCCGGTCTGGCGCAGGGAAAGCTCAGCGCGATTGGCCGCACCGCTCCGTTATTTTCCACGCTACTCCGCCAGTCTGCGTATCAGGCACACACACACACTTGGACAAGCTCACACAATCGCTCGATGATGAATTCCAAGATATATTCCGTGCGTCGCGGATCGCCTGATCGTGAATTCCAAAATTCATCAGGCACTATACTCTGCCCCCCATTCCATCTTCCGACTAATATCTTATTAAGCTTAATCACGTGAAAAAGCTGAGGAGATGTACGTTAGATGCATATGGCTGCTTAAAATTGGCGTAATGAATAAGTTCGAAGCGTGCTCGGAGCAGAGCGTGTTTTATCGTTATTAAGCTCGCTCGGGGAAGGCGCGACGAGGCTTAAACACGTGGTCCATACGCGGGACGGCGCAAAAAGCGATATAAGCGCGGTCTAGTCCCAGCTTCGAGTATGTGTATACGCGTAGGTGTGTGTATGAGAAAGTACGCGCGGGAATAAAGTGCCGCGGCGGAGAGGAGGTTACAATGGAGTTGGCACGAGCTACGCGCTCACAGAATCATGGTCCGAGCCATTCAATGAGCTTGAAAATGGCCCTCTTCTCGCCACCGCTAGCACTGCGCACCATATCTCGCGTATATGCTGTACCTAGTTCGACTAATCGGGAAAAGTATATGGCCGACAGGGGAAAATCGTAAGAGGAGGAGCGATTGTTTCGCACTTTGGTTTTACCTTTGTTTTAACTCCGAATGGTATATCGGACTGTCCGCTGCTCGTGGCACTTGGAATTTGCAGCTGAGGCTTTATACTTGTGAAATACGCCGAACAGGATGTTCGAGGTTTCCAGGCTGATCATTTTCGTGAATATCGGGAAGGCTGTGCGATATTACGAAATGACCGTGTTCGTTATTTTTTTTCCTTTTTTCGAGAAAAGAAATAGGGGGTGCGGCGGTAAGGGGGTCAAGAGTAGGGCTTGTCATAAAAGTATTGTGTTTAAAATATATACACGCCGGCGTAGATTTACGAGCGCTGAATATTCATGCGACTGCGTGTGTATATCTTGATGCCGAATAGCCGCAAAGTCGGCATTGATATTTTTTCCCTCTCTCTCTCTCGCGCTTTTTTTTCGAAACCGACAAATTCAGCGTGTATAGCCAGGGCATACGCGTATAGGAGAGTCCGCGGGCGCTTTGACGAATGGCCGAGCCGTGATCTACCGGTGCTTTCGCCCAGACCATTCTTCGACGCGCTGCCATTCATAGGCCTCGGCAAGTTCTTTAAAAGCCGCATAGACTGCACTAGCTTCACGGGGCTCGTTCTCTTGTAAGACCCCGGCACTTTCACGGCTGGAAAATGAAGCGCGCAGCAGCGCTAGAGCTCCCGCCGACTGCATTTGCGAGTCAGCAAAGGCAGAGCCGTAACTCACGGCTACTCGGCTACTGAAAATTTGTAAAGTCTAGCGCGCTCGCCAACTCCCCAGCTATTGCCCCCTTTCTCTCCTATACGAGCGACGGATGAAAGCTGATACGAGTTTCGCGTGGAGCAAGCGTGTGTATATGGGAAGCACTGGGGAAAAGAGGGGCGGAAGTGGAGGAGGCGCAAAGGTGAGAGGTCGCGCGCGGGAGGTCAGCGGCCAAGAAGCTGACGGAGCAAGAGAGTTAGAGGGGAGGGCAGGGGTCGGGTCAGGGTAGGAGAAAAGGGGTGGCCCGGGGGAGGGAAAGAGGAGGCGAGGAGAGAGAGAGGGGCCAAGAGTAGGCTGCCCTCCATGAATCACGAGGCGGAGGCTGATTTAGGGGCCCAGAAGTCGCTCTTCGCTATGGCTACACTAGCTCTCTCGTATCCTATAACCTTACTTTCTCCCTCTCCCTCTCTGAACTTGCCTCCGCTTCTATAGGGATATATCCTTGCTTTGCTTATCACATACCCCTCCCTCCCTCCCACCTCTGCCCCCCCACCCACTCTCGTCCTTTACGTCGAAACTTTTCTTCGATCTATCAAGCTGAGCAAGTTGTCTCGCGCGTACGATTAAAAAAGCTGATTTACTGTGTAAGCAAGGCAATAAAACAACCCAGCAATTTTCTTCTTTCTTTCTTTCTTTTTTTTTTTTTTAAATCATCAACTTTATAACAAGACATTTTTATCGAGCTTTATGCAAACAAAGTTTTTCGAGTACACGCGTTATACACAAATTCAGTGTTTATAGAGTTTTTTCAAAAGTAGAATATTCAAGTAATCCCGAAGAAAAATCCAAGGTTGCAATAGAGGGAGTTGTCATACGCGCGTGACAAATAACGCTCATTGGCTCTCGGCATCGCTCCAAAACAAATAAGACGCCCGGGCCGTGTACGCCTCGTACACTTCGCCCGAGCGTTAGATGCGCACACACATACAACGATAAATCCTTGGCCAGGGCGTCGAGGAGAACGCATCTGGGACTCGCGTCGAGCGGATAAATAAGACGCGGAAGATAACGCCGGCTCCAGCGGCAAATCGGTCTCTGCGCACCAGGCAGTCATCTCGCGACGACACTCGTTGCAAAAGACAAGCCAGAGGCCATGCTTGGCCCATCCATTCGCGCATCAGAGCTTTCCACCGAGCCTCGGCACTCGATCGCGTTGCGGATGCTCGGCACGCGGAAGGAAGCCCGCGCACGTATGGAGAGATAGACCGATTGGAGCGGACGATTGCTATGCGCCACTTGCGCGCGGATCGCCGCGAGAAAGAGAGACGCGCTCTCGTGGTTGGGGGCCATGGAAGAGGAATGGCGCTAGCCGAATAGGTGCAGCGCTCAAGAGGCGCAGGGGGGGGGGAGGCGTGAGCTCCGAGGGGTGGTAGGGCTCTCCGCGCGAAAGGGAGCTCCGCGCGCCGGCGGCTCGTCGCTTCTCTCCATTTCAAGCCTAAGCGCGGCCATTCATCAGGATTTCAGCGCGCAGACGTGCTTTATTACTGCTCGCTCGAAATTGCTATCCTACGACTCCATTCCGGCCGCCAGCTGCCGCCGCCGCCGCCGCCAGCGGCCACGCTCTGCCCCCGCACCCCACGACTCCTCTCTCTCTCTCACTCCGCCTATATCTATCGTATATGTATGTAGATACACATGTATAGAGCTGTACGTACGTAGGAGATAGGTACGTCGAGCAGGGGTTTTCTCGCTCTAGCTCGCTTTTGCCCGCCTCGCGTGGACTAATGCATTAGAGAGCCTTACATAAGGCTCGGTCACGCTCGCGAGATCCAATCCGTTAACCGGGTTAAGCCGAAATTTCCTCCATCCTCCTTTCCTTCTATCCAACCCCCCGCGACCCTTCGCCTTTCTGCTTCTGCTGTGTCGGCTTCCTTATTGGTGGGCCTTTAAAGCGCGAGCCTCGAGGGTTATCGATATTTATACGACTGTCAGGGGAGGGATCTCCGAAATACGCAGGCTCTCGGGCTATCCGCGCCGGATATAGACAACTGGCGTGGTGATTTTCTTCGATGCTCTCGGTGGATTTCAATCAACCGGCCCCGAGAGCGCGCTCGGCTCACCAAACGGGCTTGCTTATATTTGCCTGTCTTCTTAGCGCGAGCGCCCGCGTTACTTTTCTATATTTATCGGCATCAATATGTTTATATTTACAACTGGGGCATGGAAAGGGCGTAAATCGAGCTTAATAGATATTTACGGTCGACGAGCAATAAAACACGTTGTTTCGAAGCCAAAACAAGCTCTATACGGCGACACGTAACGAAATACAGTTCCTAAAGACGCGCGAAGCTCGTTAAAGCGTTGTAGCTCCCCGAAAGAAAAAAGAAAAAGACCGAGTCGCTAATCAGCCTGTGCTTATCTAAAAACTCCCGGGGGCCAATCATCCAGCCGCTTGCTATTTCTCTCGCACTCTCGAGCCTCCACCCTCGCTTCAGACCTCCATCTCTCGCTATATCCCCGCCCAAAGTCCGTTATCAGTAAGGACCGTTCGTTTGCGCGCCGTCAAGGTCTGCCTCTCCCCCGTAGGAGAAGAAAAAAGATGAGGCGCCACGCGGGCATGAGGAACTACGCGATTTCGCCGGGGTCCTTCGTCATCGCGTCGCGTCGTCGTCGTAGCGCCGAGATTCCGTATCCGCGATAGCGCGGCAGCTCCTCCCTATCTCTGCCCGAAGACGCACGCACAGGGTGTATCGGTATGTTTTCAGGCCGCCATGACTCAGGGGCCCTCTCTCCCCTGCATCATATCGGAAAAAGAAGCCAAGAGTGTGTGTCTGTGTGTGCGGGGGGCGAGAAATTACTCGGAGGGAGAGAGAAAGAGTAGAGGAAGGGTGCAGCCCTCGGTATAAGTCTGGAGCCGGATGGTACGTGTCGGCGCATACGCTTACGAAGCTCCCTCTCTCTCGAGGGGGTGGGACAGAGGAATGGGGGGAGGTGTCTTCTTCCAGCGACGAGGATGTACGAGGCGTGTGTACGTGATGCAGTACGCGCGGCCCTAGACGAGGCATCTTCTCTTTGCGCCTTTTCTTCTTCCTCTTCTTCTTCTTCGTCCTCGTCTTGCAGGAGCTTTCGCGCGTTTCTCAACGCAGCTAGCGCGCACTTAGGTAGATAGAATTAACCGAGCGCGATGAAAATAGCTCTCTCGAGCTCTCCTGTTTTTCCAACCCCGGCACCACGGCTGCAGCCCTCGAGCCATTTCTCAGGGGGAGGGCGGAGGGAATGGATCGTCCCTGGCTGTACTCGCGGAGCTTTTAACGAGACGGTTATTTTAAAATCTTGAAGAATTCATTGTTTTACGTTTAAACGTTGGACAAGTTGTGAGAGGGAAGGTACAAGGGGGCGGCTGCCGCTGGTAAGAGGCCCGCGCGCGCACGCGTTTGTTGCTGCTACTCGTAAAAAGCTGCCGCTGAGCGCAAGGCCGTTCGTCTTGCCGGGAGATGAATGGCTCGCCTTTTTTTACCTTTTCCCTCTCTCTCTCTCTCTCTCTCTCGCACACAGCGGAATGAGAACAATGAGTTGTGTCGAGCTACCCTTGGAAATTCTACTTCAAATATTCATATCGCTTTCTGAATTTTTTAGGAACAAAGCTAGAAGAATTTTCCCCGCGAAGGTGATTTATTCCTAAATTATTGCGATACATTGTGCGTGGACAAGTTTCCTTTTTTCTCTCTCTCTCACACCCCCGAAATAAAAATACCCAAGCCTGCTACGGAAATGAGAATTTTCCAAATATATGGGCCCTCTCTTTCTCGAAAAAGTATGAAAACCTCCCGAAAAATATTGCAATGTTAAAGCGATATCTTGAACCCCGACAATTCGTAAAGCCGTCGTCGCTTGCGTGTAAAAATGGAACAATAACCGGAGAAGAAGAAGCAGCAGCAACCGCAGCCCCTTCCGAGGGAGAAATCAACTCGGCATGGTAATGTCATCCGGTGGCCGGGTCGCCTACGACGAAATCGAGCGAAAAGTCTGGCGGCGGAAACTAGAGCCGCGACGAGCTAAAGTACACAGAAAAAGGGTCGGGGCTGGCGGAGAGTGCGAGCGTCACGCGGTCTGCTGGGCAAGCGAGATCTACCGCGGAGGAAGCCGAGTGATACGCGACGGCGGAGCGTCAATGTGACAGGCGCCACATTTCGCCAAGCCGCCCAATGGCCCGTGCGACCGGCCAAGTGTCCCCGGCTATGCCAAGGGACGCGCGTTCTCTCTGCCACAAGGACGCGAGGAAACTGGGTGACGAACGCGATAACCAGACGCATTTTTAGCCCGGCCCGCCTACTGACTCCACTCGCCTACTACTCGCGTATTCCTTTGCGGATGAGTTATCGTCGTTATAAAACGCCTCGGGAGAAAGACAAAACTGCTGGAATCGTCTTTGTTTTGGGGGCGGAAAAGCTCTCGTAGGAGGAGGCGCGCGCCTCTTTTGGCTGCCGAACGATATGCGCGTCTTCTCGCGACTCTGCATTTTCTCCGGAATATTTTCGCGATATTAATTTTAACTGACGTTTATGACAATTGTAAATTACGAGAATTTGCAATATTGTAGGAACTGCGTTGGCCTGTGAATGTTGACTTTCGACGGCTTGTTTTTTTAATAAACAGATACAATGTGTAATATAAACTAAACTTGTAATCTAAATTTTCAAGTCACATAAAGTTTTTCTTAAATAAGTATTAGTTCTGCAATCATTCTTCTCGTGCGGTTAACATGATAATTCAAATTATGTCATTTTTATACCAATTAATCCCAAGCCTTTTCCATTCCAATTTTTTTCCACGAGCGAGCGATGCTCAAATGATAATTATAATAACGAACGACCGTATCAAATATTCATAGATCCGGAGGTAATTTATATCGACTCTCCCTGCCCCCGATCCGCAGCGTAAATTATGAATCTGGCCTTTTTCATTTTCCCTCAGTTCTGCGGAGTCTAATAACAATGCTTTTCTCGAGAGCTTCCAGGCCCGTGCTGCTTAAATTATTTAACAAGCTGATTTTTCCGTGCGTAATCATCGGAAGGGGAGAGCGAGGCGAAGGAGAGGGAGGCCGCGGCGAAATCGAAAATAAACTAATTTATTAGCTTTCACAGGCGGGGCCCGCACAAATTTCTTTCCCCCCGACGCTCATCGGTAATGCATCGTCTCTTCCGCCAGGATCTTCTACCCCCCTCGAGCGGACAGCTCGTGCATCCCGAAGGCGAGACACGAGTCGCTACAGGATCTCGAGCCTTGGCTTGTTCCAGCGAGGAAGGAAGCGCTAGGAATGTTAATACGCGTATTATGATTTATCGGCGGGGCATCGGAAGAGAGGGCGCTCGGATAGAGAGGAGGAGACCTGGCTGCCGGGGGTGTAAGAGAGGAAGCTCTTCCGGCGTGGCCGGCTTTTTTCAGCGGTGGAACGAGGCGAGAGGCTTAAGGGCGCGCCGGAAGAGCTCGGGAAAGCCTCTCTCGAGCTCTCTGCTCCGGGAGGAGCGGCGTTAGCGCGAGAGCCTGCCGCCACCGCCGCCGCTCGGCGGAATGGCGCTGCGGGCGGTGGGTGGGGGGATGAAAAGGAGGGCGGTATTTTTCTTAGCCCGGCTGAGCCGGCCAAGATTTATTTCTTGCTCCCGCGAGACAAATGGCGAGATTGTGTCCAAAATTTTAACAGCGCATTTGGCTGAACACGTAGTAGTGGCAGCAGCGCCAGCGGAGAGACTTCAAGAATAGCGTGTGTACGCGTGCGCGGGCTTTCTCTCTCGCGCGCGCTTGGCCGATCAGAGAGAGAGCTGCGTAAGGAAAAGGCCGTGCGAGGGATGGCTGGGGGTGAAAGCCGGGAAGTTTTCTAGTTACCCCGGGATGCCGCTATATACTGCCGGCGTTTTTTCCTCCCTCGTACGCCCGCGGCAGCCCTATCCGCTTGACAGAAGCGAGCCGTGAAACGAGATCGGAGAGATCCGGGCAATCGAGACGGGGGCGCGGCCAAGTTTATTCCAATTATTGGCTGGCCTTGGGAAAAAAGCACGACGAATCGCCCTGGGGCTGGCTTCTTTTTTTTTGTCCCCGGCTCGCTGCTGCGACGATGCGTTTCGACGTCGCGACGGGAAGGAAAGCCAAAAGGATGTGCCCGGCTTCGATCTAACTTTTCCAACTAACGATCGCTTTACTCTGCCGAGCAATAATTTATTACACTTTTGTTTTTCTTTTCCCTTTTTTTTGTAACTTTTTTTCTGGTTCTTTAGTTTACGAAACGTTATCCCTTTGCGTTGGTTTTTCGTGTAATTATTTTTTTATTTACAAATATTGGCTAAACAAAAGTTGACAAATAAAACAATAAATAATAATCGTTGAAAATGTAATTCAATATTCTTAGAAATAAATTTCGATTTAAGATTTCAGCTTATAACATAAGAAATAATATATATCGAGCATAAGCTTATCTTAACAGTTCGTTTATTCTGAAAACTGGTTAATAATTCATTTTCTTTCCGAAGCTCAGAGCCTCTCTCTCTTGCTGGATATCTAGGCATATAAAAATATTCCATAATACAAACGATAAAAAGCCCGTTCCCAGTCGATTCTCGCTCTCCGTCCATAATGAAGAAAAAGCTCCCTCCATCACGCCCTTAACATCGTGAACACACGCGGCCACTCCCCCGTCGCATCAATAAACGAAAACCCCCTAAATCTTTGGATTTCACTCTACCATCTTCGATCTCGCGCGTAACAAAAACCGAAAATAGACCTCGCACCTCCTACCCGCCGTTCTCTCTTTCTCGCCATTGACGATGATTACACGATAACTTCACGGGGAGAATCCGTCATTTCGACCAATGCGTCGAGTGCATTTCTGCAGAGAGTCGCTCGGATAGGCTATTGCTATTACTGCGTGGCGGGCATGCCCGAGTCGAAGCATCAATTTCCCGCCGAAGGATAAATAATAAACATCGGTACGTGGGAGGGGGAGGCAAGTTGCGTAAGACGGCCACTCTCATCCTCTCTGCCCCCCTTCTTATAGGCGCCATATGCGGCCAGGGTCACGCATCGGCAGAAAATTAGATTCCTTATCTGTCCGGCGCACGCACGCACGCGGCGGCGGAAAGAGAGGGGCCAAATAAATTGTGTGCCCTGACCTCTGCCCCTCTCTCTCCCTCTTTCTCTCTTTTCATCTCCGGGCGTTTTTTTGCCTACCCTTGTCCTACCCATGCTCTCTCTCTCTCTCTCTCTCTCTCTCTCTCTCTCTCTCTCTTTCGTTCTCCCTTGCGCTTGGATTCGTGCGGAGCCGAGGGTGGCGTGACCTAATTACTTTCAGCCGCGCTCACTTTCCTCTCTGCCTCTCTCTCTCTCCCCGAGTTTCGGCCGCTTTCATTATACTTTTTTCCTCCTCCGCTTTCTCCTTCTCTCTCTTTCTCTCTTATTACTTTCTTCTTTGGCTCTCCGCACCTCGGGCCCGTTCGTTATATACGCGAGAGAGAAAAAGAGAGAGAGAGAGAGGCGCCGGCTCCCGAAAATTTATCGCGCTCCTTGCGCACCGGCAATCCGTCTTGCTCGCGTTTTTGTTTCAGCGCCGCTCGGCCATGCGCACCGGTAATTACATTTTCTTTCCCTCCCTCCCTCTATCTTTCTCGTTTTTGGTTGGTTCTTACCAGCTCCGAAGATAATGCGATAGCGCCGGAGAC
Source organism: Anagyrus pseudococci (assembly GCA_030522585.1). Lineage (NCBI taxonomy): Eukaryota > Metazoa > Arthropoda > Insecta > Hymenoptera > Encyrtidae > Anagyrus > Anagyrus pseudococci. The sequence continues at coordinate 211,867 of JAPYYQ010000016.1, read as the reverse complement.
GCGAGTGTGTCGATCTAGCGTAAGGGATGGAGCATAGCCGAGGGTGGGAGAGGTCGATGGATGAGCGGGATAACATTTATTTGGGCGGGCAAAGCGCGCGCGATGTTAATGTTTATTGAAAGCGGCCCGGCAGCGAATGAAAATAAAGTGCCTCCTGCATTCGGGATGTGCCGCCGAGGGCAGCGCGCTCCGCCGTACAAGCGCCGAGAGTAGTCCGCCTCGGGGGACCGGCCTCGCCGTTGGCCCTGCGCGCGGAGGAGGACGCTCGCCTGGGTCTTAATATTCCGGTCCGGAGACAAATGCGAGACGAATGTTTTATTTAACGTCGAGCGTCAGGGGTGGTGTGCTGCCGGCCTCAGCTCTCCCTCTCCTTCTGCCGCCCGGCAGAGTACACGCATAACTCTTCGCCGGCCCATTAAACTTTCACTACTTTTTAATAGAGTATTGTGACAGTGGATAAAGTGCTGAATTATTTTTTTTTCGCATTACGAGACGCGCGAGTTGAAGAGAAGTTACGGCCGAACAACGCCGGCCGCTAGCGAGTGGCTCTCTCTCTCTCGTCGTGCGCGACCTTAGCCGCGCGAATGTTTACTATTCAATGGATTACAGCGGCTAACGAGATGAACTGCCGGATTAACCGAATTTAATCTGTAATGCGGCGTTAAAGTTGCAGCTCGACTGCGCGCCCGTGGAATAGAATCGACGCTAAATATTTTCCCTTTTACAACTATTCGTCTCTATCGCACGCTCCTGGGTGTTTGTTAATTTTAATGTTGTTTGCTATGCGGAAGCAGTTCGTTATCTGCTCTCCGTAATTTATTAAAGTGAATAAACGTCGAAGCAGGGCGTTCAATTGCGCAGCGCGGCAAATAATATCGAGTCTTATTCTCCCCCGAGCACTTGGCGCAACTCGGAACGTTAGCCCGGCGAGAAATGAAAGTGGCCGGGCGGGCCCGAGGATTAACTGTATTCCAGGAGAGTAAGAGTATACGCTGGTGGTACAGCAGTAGCAGCGGTAGCGAGAGATGTACGAGGCTCGCTCGCTCTCGGCATCAGCGTTGTCATTGCGTCGAAAATGAGCGGGCGGCCGTTTGCGGCCGGCGCGGAATTAACAGCGCGCGATGTATACGGAACAGGAGCGGCCCAAGTTTCGCGGCCGAATGATAAATCTCGGAGGCGGACGAAGGGGAGGTTGGCTGTTAAGCGGCCGAATCGGCCTGGATACCTCCCCGATGAGCTCGCGCGCGGTAGCCAACTTTCCGCAAGTTCGGAAGAGCTTTAAGCGAGACTTGTTCCTGCGAGACGCCGCCGCCGCCGCGGGATATGCTAAGACGCGCACCGCAGGCCCCTGGGCTAAGGCTGGTATGCACTGACCAATATCGTCCTACGGTCAGTTTGCGGACGCGGCGAGATGCCAAGTTCACTGTAGTCGTTGCGACTTCTCCGAAGTATCTCTGCCCAAGGATAGAGCGGACTGTCTATAAATTAAACTCGGTTAATTTTCACTTGTTGAAATAGCGAAATTAGGACTTATACGCGATGATTTAGAGAGAAGGGGGACCCCGAGACTGAGGCAGGGGCTTGGAACAGGTCCCCGTGGCTATGGAGTAAATTATAGTTACGCGGGCTAAGATACACTCTATTATCAAGTAATTAAAACGAATTTATCATCATTTGTCAGGCCGCGTACTGAGGACGATCTTTTCTCGCGGGATATATTCGCTTGGCGAAATTTTGCCGCGTTTCTACGTTTTTTTTTTAAATTTCATTTTCGAACTCGTTCGAAATCCGAAAAATATTTCATCGGGATCGGAGAAATTGTTGGGCTGAAGGTCATTCTTTGGAGAATTAAAGTTCGCTTAATTCTCACAATGGAGAGTGTGCGCGGGGGAGGGGTGGGGAAGGTCGATCGGAAAGTCAAATAGTTTCTGACGCACGAGCTTTACGGAAAAAGGGGGGAAATTTACGAGCTCGGGCACAATTCACCTGCACAAAGGACTTCTTCGTAACATAATACATCTCGGATCGAAAAGCCGAGCTCTCGGACAAAGCGGATCTCGCGCGCTGGCCCAGCGTCAGCGGAAGGATATGAGAAAGGCCGAGTAAGAGAGGATTAAAGCTCCGGGGCTCTTTCTAGGGAAAAATTGAAAAAAATCAGCGCCGAAAAGGGCTTAAAGTGCCCGAACGCGCACACGTACCACGACGACGGCAGCGGGATTGGAACAAAGAGAGGGGAAAATTTGAATGCGCGCACGGCGTGTCCGTACAGCGATAGCAGGAGCGTCGATTTTTTCTCTCGCCACGGGCCAACGAGAAGGATCCTCGCGCTTGCAAGAAAAGCAAAAGAGCGAGAACGAGAAAAAGTGTGCGCACGCGTGTGCGTGTGTGTGGGAGAGCGTTTGGGCGCGAATGCGCGGCGGGCCGGTTGACGGCCCGCCGCGCATAGCCGGGGCGGCCGCTACCAGCGGTCCGTCCTCTGACGCGTACGTGGTCACCGGGGCCCAGGTATGGCGTGGTAGCGGCGGGGGCTGCGCGCGCGCGGCAACTACGCCGGCGCTGCCGCCGCCGCCGCTGGCGATAAATCATGGGTTACCACATTGTAGCCCAGTAAATCATCGGACGCGGGGAGAGCGCGAGAGCTTCCCAGCGTGAAATGAAACGAATTCATCTCTGTCAGAGAACCTCCCCCCCTTCTTCATCTCCCCACCGCCACCCCCTTCCCACCATCTCCACCACTACCAACGCACGAGATCTCTCGTTCTCTCGGCTGCCCCCCTCGGCTCTTTCGGCTCGCCCCCGCCTCCTCGGTGCTTCTAGAGGCCAGCGCGCTATCTCGTCGCCCGGCTATGCTCGCGTCTTTTCCCCCGCCTCCTCGGGGGCTGCTTCTCTGGAATCCACCTTTCTGGACCCTGGCGCGGCTCCACCCCCCCTGCGTAAGCTCGGCACGCGCCCGGCCGCCCGATCCATCTCCAGCCCCGTCGTCTTCCAGTCACGCATTCGGTCCACGGGGATTTTTCTCACCCCCCCTACTCTGCCACCCTCAGGACGCACACACGAGACACAAATACGTATCTTTGGACAGTCCCTCTGGTACTTGGCTGTCGACGCCGCACCGCTCGGCAGTTCCGTATATACGTATCTCTAGGTGGATATATAGATATACATCGATCGTGCGATTTGATGAATCGCGTAGGTGGTCTTATGTACGAGGATATTCTTTCGGCAAGGCAATTTTTCTCAGAGTCGCGCCGGCGTCGGCGGCGGCGTCAAGCCGGGAATTGCGTTAACCAATATTTATGCGGCAACTTCTCTCGCGGACCGGCGGAAAATTTTTGTTTAATCGCGGATTTTCCAAAGTTACCGCTCGACGCGCGCCCCGACGAATTTGTGGACTCTGCTGGCGAACGCCCTCCCTATCCCCCATTTCGTAGCGTCTTAGCCGAACTTTATCGGAACTCGCCGACTGGAGCGGGGGGAAGTTGCCCGGGAACTTGCGCCACGGGAACTTATTTTAAATAATTACCGCGCCAGGCGCGCAGCAGCTCGGCGCCCCGAGCATACAAACTTGCACCGACGCACGCCGGCCCCCACCCCCGGAATGTAAATAGCGAGTTTTTCTTTTCAACAACAATGGCCCTGGCATTCTTTAAGCGAGCGAATAATTTAAGCCGAGCCGAAGGATTTAGCAAAGCAAGAGCTCAAGATTAATACATTAGCCTTTTTTATTATCGCAAAGGAGAGACCGAGGATCGCGCAATAAGGGACGTTTTAAAAACGATGTCATCGTGCCGTCGTTACGGGATGCTCGTAAAGTTTAAGGAGATTTTAAGAGCTTCATTAAGAGTCCGAATCTCGCAGTCGCATACTCCAAGAAATCATCGTAAAAATTTTTATGTCCCGTAATTATCGAAAACGGAATGACGACAAAAAGAAGGAATAATAATATTACAACGAAGAATGAATGAGATATAATTACTTCTGTGTTTTTTCGAGAACGTAACTCATATCCTTACTTTATTCTTCGATGTATCCGTGCGTCAACGACATAAATCAGCTTGGCCCCGCGAAATTTCGTATAGGTGTCGGCCGAACCTTCTCTCTCTCCCTCCTCATTCCCCCCTACGACCCGGGCGTTATACCGTGTACAAAACTAAACGAACACGACGGCCACGGCATAACTCATTCATCGCTGGCAGCAAAGCAGATTCTCGCTAACGAAAAACAAAATAATAAAAGAAAAAAAGAAAAGGTAAAAGAAGAATCGGGAAAAGAACCGACGAGATTCCCCCCCTCCCCCGCCGCCAAGTGCAAAAAGAAGACGCTGTACGCGTTTTACTCGAACAAGCGCAAAATCAACATCTCAAGCCCGAATTCGGCGGAGAAGAGAAACGACGAGTCGGCACTCGGCTCGAGGGGCCCGGCGTATATTGACACACCGGCCCCGTTATGAATTATGCCCAGGCTCTCGTATACCGCGGCACTTTCGCATTGCGTTTGTGTACCACGTAAGATGCTCGGTCTCTCGTTTAGGCTCCGCCGAGGAAATACCCTTGTGTATTTCTTTGCGAGCATATAGTAAGGCTCTGGCCGCTGTGGCTCATGGTAATTTGATATGGACGTCGGTGCTGGTGCCGCTCGAAAAATTGCTCCGAAAATTTGCGAGAGTCGAAAAGGGTTTCTTTTCGCCGGATTATGTCCTACTCGCGCGCTAATTTCAAAAAGTTTATTTATGGCTTTCGAAATTAACTGGATCTCGAATTAGTTACAGGATTTCGGAAGTTTGGATATTTTCAAATAAAACAAATGTTCTATTATTCGGCGAGTCGGCGCGCGAGTCGGGTCTCCGTATCCAATCCATTCTCGGCTACTTAATTAACAATTTTAATCAGCGCGCGCGGTGCTATTTAATTTCGAGACGTCACGGGAACAAGTCAGCGCAGTGCGTCATTGTGCGAAAGGACACAGCGCAACCGTACGAAATAAATGAAAAAAGGAGAGAAACAAAACAAGATATAATTGGAAGTAACAAAAGGTGTAAAATAATAAGCCATAGCGAATATATCCATCTAATGTTTATACGAGCTGCGAATGCGCAGTTCATACATTAGGTTTTCCTCAAAAAACGAATTTATAGTGCAGAGTGCGCGGGGAGGGGGCGCGTGTCGTATACGCGACTCCGCGCTTTTCGCCGCATAAATCTGGCTGGGCAAACGCGCGCGCGCGCGCTCGCGGCGATAAATTCGCCGGCTGAAAATAATGGGGACTCATTTTGTAAATGGCACGGGGACCTCAACCCCTTCCCCCCTTTCACCCTGCCGCGAGAGAGAGAGAGGGACTCGCGAGGGGTAATATGCCTTTGGCCGCGTACGTGCGCACGCATGGACGAACCTGCCCGGCGCGCGTACATATTTTACGGGAGGAGCTGACGCATCGACGCGGAGAGAACGGGAGCTCCTACGAAGAAGAGTCCGGGACGAGGGAGGAGAGGGCAGAGATCCTTATTTTCCTTATTCGCCCGCGACGATAACTCAGGACGGCGAGCAGGCTTCTTCCGCTTTCTCTTCATCGGACGCCGGAGGATGGGAGCCCGGGCTCCAATCAGACAACTCTTTCTCCTTCTCCTCTCTCTCTCTCTCTCTGGATTCTCTTCTTCTCCTCCTGCCCCTGTGGCATCTATCGCGCGGATGTAATATAGCTGGGGAGAGGGACTACGGCTCGGCGGTGAATTCGATAGAAAATCGTCCTCTTTTCTACCTCGGCGAACCCTATAATTAAATAGGTTTTCTGCTTAATTCTACGAGAATTATGACTAGCGCCTTTCCCCGCTGCCCGAAACTAAAAAATTCACTTTTTTCCCCTTTCTCCTCTCGAGATTCTATCGGTTTCTCCGGCTTGCAGCTGATTATTTTAGTGAGAGCATGCCGGTGGAATTTTTAATCTGCCCTCTCTACCGGATTAATTGCTTTTGTTAAAATGCAGAGCTTTTTTGTATTTGTTTTTCCTTATTTTCTATGGCACGATGTTTTTTGTTAATATTACGTTTGTTATACAGCTAACTCGAATGAACAATTTTACAATGTCGCGTTCACATTATGCAATATTAAACAAAAATTTATCATAGTTTCCTTTTGCAATTGTTTTAAATTCATGGAATCCGGCTGGAGTTAATAAAACGATAAAAAAAAGTAACGTAAATGCTTTATCAAGCGAGGATACCTATTTCTACGCGCGCAGACGCTTCCTGTTTACAAAATTAACCCGCTGATTTACGGGCTCGACAGTCGAAAATGCCGCACAGTCGCGGCTTTGTTTCGCCCATCACAATTCCCGGGATTATTATTATTATTATCATTCTTCACGGAAAATCTTAAATACGACAGCGTGACGTTGAACTTTACCGTTGGGAATTCTTGCTCGCCGAGCGACGCGTTGAAAAATCCTTATTTTTATGGGAAATAGATTTTTCACGGGTTATCCGAATTTATCCTGGGCCAAGATAAAATTTATGGCTTTTCGAGCTTATTTTCTCGCGAGATTAATCCGAGGAAAGTGCAGCTAATGAATTAATCAAGCGCTGTGATCACTGAAATACGAAAAACAGTGGTTTGCCTTTGTAAAAAAAGTAAATAATTATTATTATTCTTTTTTTATAAACATAAAACTTTGCAATCCTTTTCATTCGAATAAACAGTACAAGTGCATCGAGGGAAAAATAAAAATTACGTCGAGGTAGGGGTGTTTATTCCGATGCCGTCTGGCGGAAGATTGCACGAGTAAGAGAGAGAGAGAGAGAGAGAGCCGTAAGTCGAGCCTGAATGACGGAATTCAGCGTCGGGCTATGGCTGACTGTAGTCCCCCCCTTGTGAATGGAGCTGGCGGAAGCCCTTCGGAAATTAAACGTCCCGCTGCACCGGGGCTGTGGCTCCTTTTTTTCTCTCTCTCTTCTCTGCCCAGCGTAATGTACGACTGGAGGGACTCGCTCGGCTGCAAGAGAGAGACAGAAAGAAAGAGCGAACCATTCGTCCTCTTTTTATTTCGTCCGCCCTAACCCTCTCGCGACAGTGGCTTTATTCGTTCTTGTTGCACTTCCTTTCTTTTCCTCCAGCTTTTCCAGCTGCAGGCCACGAGGTAGATTCTCTTGGAGCAGAACTATAATTATTCGATAATGCCCGGAGACTAGGAGCTTTCGAAAAATATTTTCAATCGTTGAAATTCGGTCCTGCAAGGCCATAAATAATTAATCCCCGGGAGCTGATTAAAATTTACAAAAAAATTTGAAAAAAAACACCACCAGCAAGCATCGGATATGGCAAAGTAGAAAGTCCATGCTCCGATGTTCCGAGATTGCAGCTCGGAGGCTCGATTTTTCGCTCGCCGGATAAAATCATTGGAATATCTGCACCCGTATTACGTGCCAGAGAGTACCCGCAGCCAGAGGAAACCGACGAGGGGGTGTAAGGAGGGTTATAGAGAGGGGCACCGCGGCCGGAGGCGGGGGGGGGGATTAAGGCGCGCGCTAATTAATAGCCGAAGCATTTAAGCGGATCTCGGTGAAAAATCGGCGAACCAGCGCAGATCGCATTTCGAGGAATGCGCAGGGCACGATATAGAGGGGGCCGCGCGTGTGCGCGGAAGCCGTATGCACGCGCGGGCAGCGACGTTGGCGCGCGTGCAGATATATAAAGTCAGCGCGATCCATCGGCCACTGCGTACTTCTCGCGGCCATTTATAGACTCGCGAGAAAGAGGGGGCGAATCGTAATCGCGCGACTCTCTCGCCCAGATGGGAAATTTTCTGCTGCAGGTATGCGTGAGACTCCCCCCGCGTCCAGAGCGAAGAGAGATCGCGCGTAGGGACTTTTCCGCGAGTATGGGCCTCCGCGTAAGCGCGCCCGTACTTCCCCATCGTCGGCTCATTTTTCACGCGGCAGCTCGACTCGCATTCCCCGGAAAGCGGCGATCCGGTTTGCCAGCAGCAGATCGCGGATCTTCGCCCCGCGGACGCCGAGGATGCTTCCAGCCACTTGCGAACTTCTCGCCTGCCTCTGAAGTCTGTTTTCTGCTTATATTTTTTCTTCCGCTACTTCGATCCCATCGGCTTGGACACTTACGGTAGAGAATTGAGAAAATTTAAAAATTATTATGAACATTTTTAATAGCAAACATATTTCTAGAAATTCTTTTTAATTATAAATATTTGAATATTTAATTAACATAATAATTAAACGGCCGAGTATAAATATTATGAAAATACTAAAAGTTCGTAGAACTGATGGGCGACGAGGTAGACTACTCTTATAAATGATAATATTCGATAGGAGGCAAGTCTTTGCCCTTTCCACTGCTAATTCCCCGAGAGCCATTAATAAAGCAAGCATTAAAATCGTCGAGTTTTCCGCAAGCGGCAGCACGCGAAGCCCATATTAGTACGTCGTTCCGTGGCAAGTTGAATATCATCCCGGAAGCCAGACGGGGCCAGGGGGTCGTTGCCGGGCGGCAGAGAGCGGCGTGGGCGGGGGGCAATGAAAAAAGGGAGGAGGCGGGGGCCGGATGGCTGTTTAGTTATTGTTTCCGCTGGATATTACGTAGCCGGGGCTCTTTATTGCCGGGCGATATAGGCGGAAGGGGCGAGAGGCCGGGCAGTCTCGCGACGCTCGGAGCCGCTATAGGCTCGCGAACGAGTGGAGAGAGAGGGAGGGCCCGAGCACCTGTTGGCGCGCGCCCGATTATGACCGCAATAACATTCCGTCAAACTGCGCCACTCGGGATCTCGGGAGCACAAGAGCCCGCTACGCTCCTCGACTAGGAGCTGCAGCCAGAGAAAGCCGGGCCTGCGCTTTCGACTCGACACGTGACGTGCTGGCTGTTGTACACTGCGCCCCGTCGGCCAGAATCTACTCTGTAACGATGTTCGGCCCCGCTCCATTTAGGCCTGATTCATTAACTCCACTCTGCACTTGATAATTATGACGCGCTCTCGGGCTGAATAGTCTCCTCGTACTTTTTGATAAACTTTCTCGATTCTTTTTGCACGTTTTAGTCGTGTGTAAATTTGACTTTATTCGTAACAAATAAAGTGTTGTGTTCGGATCCTCAACTTTTTTTTTTATTGAAATCGTTTTACAGATTAAAGTATTAGACAATGACAAAAGGATAAAATTGTTGCGTGAAAATCGCCGAGGATAAGGATTGGCTTGTTTTTATTTAAAATTATTGATTCGCCATAAATAATCGTATTAGTAGTGAGCATACACAACATATATCGAACTAAATTGGGCAGAGACTGAATTTTCCCAATTGTACAAATTGCAGTTTCCATCGATGATTAATCGGCGCAGAAATCCGCTTTCTATGATTAATGGGCCAAATATAATGAAAGCCTGACAATTCTCGATGTAATCAAGTGCGCCGCGCGCGCTCCAGCCGGATAAAAAAAGGGCAAAAACGCACCAAATCTATCGTTGACAAGCAACGAAGTACATTCGAGGCAATAGCTCGAAGGGCCTTAGAAGCCCGAAAATCGCGTCGAAGGAGTCGCCTCTACGGTCCCCGATCGATTATATCCAATAAAAGAATAAAAAGAGGAGCGTCCGTTCGACCGCCCATCGCGCCAATTCATCCATTTTAAGCCGAATTAATTTTATTGTTTTTGCCGGCTGAGAGGTTGCAGGGGGATGCGCACGAGCAAAAACCCGGGATTGCAGGAAGAATGGAGAGGGGCAAAGGAAACGCAAGTAGCGCGATTCATGGATTTCGCGCGGGGCTGGCCTCGTATAATTTATCGGCCAATATATCGGGCCGCTTGTCGATAACACTCGGGCCAGCCGCTGCGTCAGGCGCGCATTACAACGGTATCTTCCGGGGGCCGAGTTTGCTGCTGCGCGCCTGGTGCGAGAGAGAGAGAAAGGAGAGGGAAGACGCGCGCACGCGGAAGCAGCACGCGGGCCCGAATAAATAGCCGATGAAATATCGCCAGCCGAGGCTCCATCAGCGCCTGCCGACGGGAGCTTTTCCGCGAGCCCTGCGAGAGCCCGCGCGAGTATTTTCGGCTTTAAATTTGAAAGGAGTTTTGCGGCGGCAGCGAGCCTGAGCGCTCGATTTAAATCCCGCCTGGGGCCGTGGAAGAGAAAGAGAGAGAGAAGGATGGCTGCAGAGGAAAAGACGGAGGAGGACGGTGGAGACGAGGGGATGGAATTGGCCGGCGGTGAAACACAATTTCGCGGCGAGGTTCGAGCTCCGAGCGCGAATCCAATTTAAAGTGGCCCGGCTGCGCGGCAGGGAGAAAGAGAGACAGAGGGATGAAAAGAGGCGGTCGGAGAAATGGGAAAATGAGAGCGAGGAGGGAAAGAGAGCTAGGGTGCCCGAGAGCTGCCGCCGCTGAAATGCACGCCGAGTGCAACGAAAACTTTGCACCTACCAATTTACCATAAGTGAATTGAATCATTAATTCAATTAGACAAATGATACCCCTTTTTTCCTTGAATTATTGTTTTCCCTCGTGGATATATTAAACTTCGCTAATGGATTGACCTGCTATGTTAATTTTTTTAATATTAGTTTGGTTTTCCAAAAATTCTAACATTCAAAAATACAAAAAAAAAGCACTTTATGTTTTACTATTGTTTGATAAGTTCAAATATAATTTCTATAGCAATGTTATTGTTAGCTGCATAAAAAATTATTTAGTACGTAATTATGACATATAACTACTGTGATAAAATTTTATATTTTTTAAATTTTTGTATAACTTGATATAACATGTGAAAAAAACCTGAGATTACAAAATCATCATTGTATTTTTACAAAAAGGTAAAAGGAAACAATTAATTATGCTACATACTTAATTACTTTATCTCTAAAATATATTTTCAAAATGATATACACTATCGTGTACACTACAAAGATACTAACCTGAGATTTCTATTTGATATGATAATCATTTCTCAAATAAAAGCCATAAAAATCAAGGCTAGTGCACTGTCTACTCAAAAAAAGTCTACTTTATAAAAAATAAAAATAATCTTAAAGATAAAACCACGAGTACACGGCAGATAATTTCATTACAACAGTCAAAAGCACATAGGCGATTGTCGTGTTGAGGCTCGACACTGGCGGAAGGCAATATTTCTTCCTCAAACATCTTGCGCCTCCTCGAGCTGCAAGATTCCCCTCGGCGTCGAGATAATCTCGAAGGTAGAGGGGTCGCGTCGCGTGTAGCCTGCACCAACAGAGTGCACTGCTCGTTTTATGCGCTCGAAAATGAAAAAAAGGGAAAATAACTACGAGGAGACTGTGTGGGGGCTTGAGCACCTCGACGCACACGTACGCGCATGGATGTAGGTGCAGGGCTAGACGACCAACACGTGCGCCAGAGGAAGAGGCATAGTAGGCTCGGAGAGGCGCGCATAATCCGCGCACATCCTGCGTGCAGCCGAAGAAGGGAAAGAGACAGCCGGTCGCGCCACAAATCACCATTACTCGATGTGTATCGGCGCGCTATATAATTACACCCATAACGCCGAGCACCAGGTAATGGCTCAATCGCGCACGTGCAAGCGATGATAACCAGTCGACGAGCCGGCGGCTCTCTCTCGCGCGCAAACACCTCTCTCTCTCTTTCCTCGGCACGATCACGCCGCTGGACCGGCTCCGGCTGCTGCCGAGGCGCGAGATTCAAAAAGCCAGCTGGAGATTGGCCGCCGGGCCGATCACGTGGCTCGTTGCGTCATCTGCTCCGGAGCAGCGAGCGAGGAAGAGGGAGGGGGGCTCGGGGTGGACGCTAGCGCGCCTCGGTGTGTGGGTGCAGCGAGAGCGGCCCACGCGCGGCCTGGAGATGGAAGCGGAGCAGCGGCAAGCGCACGTTGGAGCGAGCGAGAGGAGCCTCGGAGCAGCGGCGGCCAGAAGAGGACGGAGCGCTGCCCCCACTCCTCGGGGCGAGCCCCCCTCCCGCGAGGAGCTGCCGCCATTAACAACGCCCTTGCGCATAAATCCCGGGGAGCAGCGGTGCCGGGCCGGGCGCTCTGCAGAGAGAGCGAGAGAGAGCCCGCACTGCCCGCAGCCACTGTGTCTCTCGCTCTCGCGGGCTCGTTCGTCTCCGTCTTGTCGACGCGAGCCGGCCGCGCAGCAGCGCTCTCCTCTCGCTGCTCGGCGAGCCGGTCCTCCCCGCCTCCGAGAGCGCGCGCAGAGTGCACGTGCTCTCGCTCTCGGGTCCACGGCGGGCTGCATTGCCGGCGTCTCGCTCGCTCCCCGGTGCAGCCGCATGCACACACGCCGAGAGCGGCGGAGAGGGGGAAGCTGCAGCCAGCGCTGCACTCCCTCTCTCTGTATGTGCTGCTACGTACGTGAGCTAGCCCAGCGAGGGGAGACGCTCCGAGGAGAGGACTGAGGAGATCGCCGGCCGTGCACGTGTGAGAGAGGCTGGGAGGCGAGGGGGAAGATGGAGCACGTGCACGAACGAGTTACGAGGCTGTGTGCGGCCCGCTGCCGGCCGATCGCGCGAATGTGTGCGCATGATGGAGAGGGAGCGAGGAAGCCTGCAAGGAGGCGTCGCTCGATTGATGGAGAAGCCGCGGCCCTAGTCGCCCGCCGGAGGAGTGAGCTATTACGGCCAGGTGAAAGCGAAAGCTGCGAGGCAGCCGGACACCGATATGATATGACGATGACGAGAGTTTCCAAGCGCACGTGCGCCCGTATCGGTCCAATGATCTGGAGCAATGTGTCGGAGGGCAGCAAAAAATGCCCATAGGCGGCAAAGAAAATGTGTGCCGCCGAGGGGGGACGGCGAGCCAGGGCTAATTTATTCGCGCGCAAACGCACTCACGCACCTTCGCGTAAAGCTCGAGAGAGAGAGAAGGCGCGCAAGGACACGCTGCGGGAACGAGAAAGAAATCGAAGCCGCAAAATCGGAGCATATACGAAGAAGCGCCGAAGGAGAGGGAGAGAGAGGAGCGCGGAGAGTAAGAAAGAGAGTACGGCGCGTGTATGTGTAAAGTGGACTCGCGGAGGTGGAATCGGCCGGTGCGCCCGCGAGGGGTAGGGGTTCGCTCGGAGTCGTTGGAGGAGGCGGCGGTGCGCGGCCGTAGGAAGCGGCGGCGGCGTCGTCGGAGGAGGAGGCAACGCCAGCAGCCTGGCTGTGTAGCAGACTGGACGCGCGTGTACGTACAGCGCGGGATATATAGGCGCCCGGGCGTGTATGGGAGCCGGTTGCGAGTATGCCTGCACGGCCTCGTCGTCGTCGTAGTGGTCGGGCCGAGCGAGGGAGCGAGTAGCGGCAGCACCACACCGCGGTGGCGGCGGCAGCGCCAGCAGCAGCGCCACGTCGCGGCCCGAGCTCGGGACTATCGGCCGTAAACCATCCGCGGCGCGGGCCGGAGCATTTAACTCACGTATTGCCATCCGACAAGTTTGCTTTGGCCCGCGAGGGAGCGTCGGCACGCGCTTTTTCGAGCCCGAAGAGAGGAGGAGGTTCTCCGCGCCGTGCCGAGAGCCACCGTTTCTTCTTTTCCTCTCTTCCTCTCTTCCTTCTCTCTCTCTCTCTCTATCTCTCCTGTCTCTCTCCTTCCTCTCTTTCTCCTTTTCTTCTCGCTCTTTCCCACTCTCCTCTCTTTTCCTCTCACCTCTGTCCTCTACGTCGCGACGCTGCTCCGTCCTCGCCGTCGTCGTCGTCGTGCGATAAGGACGAGCCTCCGGGAGGAAAAGCCGCGTCGGTCGGGCGGACTCGGTCAGAGAGCCGCGACTGACCCGCTTTCGCCGGTGCCCGAGTCTTCTTCGTCGCGCGAGGAGGAGAGCAGAGAGAAAGAGCCCCGCAGCAGTTGCACCATGTCGCCGTCGTCGTTCTCCTCCTCGACCTCGCCAAGGTGTTCTCACTAGCCTGCTCGACAGTTCTCCGGACACACGTTTAGCCGTTGTCACAAGGGAGCGAGGCCCCCGGCTGCTCAAGTGCGCTCGTTGTCGTCTGAAACGGAGCTAGTTGGGGCGCGCGCGCGCCTGCCGCACCAGGCTACGCCTAACGCGGCGCTGTAAACGGCCAAGGGCTTGCACCGACGAGCTGCCCAGGTTGATCGCGCGCACTCTCAAGGCACCACGACACGACCAGAGGATGATCCAGAGACTCGGAAGCCAGGAGCAGCGCGTTGCCAGCCAGATTCATCGCTGAGCCTCGGCGACGAGCACACCGGTGAGTCTAAACTTCATGTTGGACGGATACATTGCGCTGCCGCGATGGCGTATCTTGCGACGCGAGTGACGATGCGCTCTGACGTCATATGCCATTGAAAATGCTCGTTGCTCACGGGGCAGGCTTCGAGCTGCGAGGGGAGTGTTAATTTACCGGGTACCGAAACTCCGAAAGGGGTTGATACGAGGTTAGAAGAGCGCCACTCTGCGGTACTCCCTGTCGCTGCGCGAGAACGCCCGTCGAGGCATACCACGTGTTCCGTCGGATCGCGGACTTTCAGCTGTTCGGAGCTGTGGCATTCTGCTCGGTTTGACGCGAGTACTTGTAACTGTTGCTACGAGAAATGAACGACAAATGCTTGGTCGAGGACCCGTAAATGTTATGCGATGCTTAGAAAATATTCTTTCATAGGAAGTTCCAGGAAAAAATGGCGTTGACAGTCGCTACCGAGAAATGGCGGTTCGGCAAAATGTGCACTTTAGTGTAAGGTAATCTAGCTCCAAGAAAATCGTCGTTGCGAACTGAATTTTTGTTGTTGTGTTTACTACGTATTCCAAGAAAAGGACGGCATGCAATTTTTAGTGGAAATAAATATTATTAAGCTGTTGTTTTCATGATACAGATGTATGTTTTTATTCAGTGCATTTGCCTGCTTTATGATTTTTTATACTAATTTTTCTCAACCTTTTTGTATATTTACTACGAGTTAATTTCTATCAAATTTATTCACAAAATGCAAACGTATATTAATTTAAAAAAAACTGTTTACGGTCACGGGGAACACAAAAATAGCAGTTATAAACGACATAATTTGAATCGGCACATAGCAACATAAAGACCTGAAAATATTTGTAATAATCTAAATATTTACTTCAGGTTAAATACTAAGAAACTTATTTAATAATTTTACAAAATTGATTTATTTTAATCAAATTGTTAAAAAATGTATATTTCATGTTTATGTCATAAAAAACAATCATTAAAGAGTGTAATTCAATTTTATATCCGTATGAGGTAAATGTAAAATAAATAACAAAATAAATAACTATTTTATTAAAAATTTTACTCTTAAAAAATTAATATTTATTTGAACATACTTTAATGATAAAATATTTTTACAAACATTCATAACAGCCAATTAAAATCTTCAATTAAAAATCAATATTTGCTATTAACTGCAATTATAAACAAAAATACATAAAACATTGCCACACCTTTTTAACATGATATAAAATCTCATATAAGTCATAACTCTCGAGTACCGGCGTCAAAACCAAAATCATCTATAAGCATCAATACATTTCTTTTTGTTTGACATACATATAAACACCAGTAATAGACCCAATTAAGCCAACAATTTTCCCACCCAAACTCGAAATCTCCAGAATTCTCGCACACCTTGCAATTTTGCTAACTACACGATAATTTTCTCTCCCCGTACAATGTATTACCATCCCGGGCAGGGCTAAATCGCAGGCAATGCAAAGCTTCTCCTCACACTTTTCCAACGAAGAAACGAGACCAGACAATTAAAAAAAACAACAGGGTCTCATCGGTTTCGTTTTTAAGTCATCGTGTAATGTCCTCGATAAGATACACTGCCGATGGGCCTCGGTAGAATCCGGAAGTTTCCGTGCTGGATTCGTTCTTTTACTCATAATTTTGTCCTACCGATGCGCAGGGCTACGGTGAAGAGCGTTTTTCTCGGAATCGAGAAAAAACAGACTCACTGCTGGGTGTAGAATCCGTTTGAATGTCCCATAAATAAAGATCCGGTCGAAGCTTGAGCTGCGAGCGATGATAAGCGGTCTTACTCTGCCCTTCGTCTTTCGTCTCACTTGTGAGTATCGATTTCTGCTACCAGTACTTTGTGACCCCTGGGAATTGAAAATTGAAAAATCGTTGGAATCAAGAAGAAAAGCTTGGAAATTATTTAAAGCACAGAACTTTTTATTTGACAAATCGTGTGTAACAAAAACGCGTTACATTTCATTTTAATCATTCATATAAGTTATTGTTTTTCTAGTAATTCAATATTGATTATATTCGAACATTACATGAGAATTTCCTTTTCTGGTTCCAGTAATTGTCTTTTCAAAACTTCCCCTGCCATAAAAAATTTGATATGGAAAAAATTTGCGCATGGCGAACGCATGTTCAGTTTAATAACAATTTATTTTTACAACATCAGAGTAAACGTACAGGTTAATTGTAATATTTTAACGTTATCATGGCTGTTGCTCTGCCGAACTTTTTTACATACAATCTGTAGGATTTTGTTATTGCAACGGGGAATTACCGGCTGATAGTATACGTTAACCCAATATTGTACATTAACATGGCTTTTGCATTGCCTATAACATTTTTAGCTACGATTTGTGGGATTACATAGTTGCAACGGGAAACTGTCGATTTATTATTTACGTTAAATACCTTTTCATGAAGACATACTTCAAAAACATTCCATTTACAGAAGAGTTCATGGAATGGGACTAAATCGAAAAGATGGTATTTTTTAATAAATATTTTATCATTTAAATAAGTCACATTGACGTTTCTTTAAAAAATGAAATCTTTTAGTCGGGGACACGATAAGCCATGTTTGGGAAAATTAGAGAAAAAAGTTGAGACTCCAAAGACCGCCTTCCGTTCGGCTCGTACATTCTACTTTTCGCAGAGTCGCGCCGATAAGGAAAATATATCATCGAGGCTGTCGAAGGACTGTAAAGCTATTCCCCGAACCACCAAGAGCCAAGGTGGCGGCTGCTCGTCCGCTGGCTGACCAAGTCCGTAGCCCTTCGACCCATACGAAAAGTATACCAAATACACGTACAGGGGACAAGCGGCACGTCTCGGCCGTTTCTCATATCGGTTTAGTCCGCGGCGCGAGACTTTGGCGAAGTTGGCGAAGCCCCGCAGGCGTCGGGTCCGCGACGACAATGTCACCCGATGCCCCGGTGTCGAAGTCTCACGCGCAGCAACACCTTAGAAGCCAGCCGGTGCCCTGAGGGCCGCCGAGATAAGTGACGCCCGAAACTTAACAAACCCGGGCACTCCTAGACCATGATAAAATATGGAGAGCGCGCAAGCGCTACCGATATCCTTGCGAGTCTTCCCTACCGGCTGGTGTGCTGCTTCTACGAGAATGTTAAAACGACTGGACGGCCAGACTACTGCGTCGTCGTAGCGACGCTTTGTAAAGGTTCGAAGCACGTTTGCTCTCTTCCTCTTTGTCATTATGCTTAAACGAGTAAACGAGTAGAGTAGAGTTATACAGTCTGTAGGTTATGTTCAACAGACCGAACAACAAATCTTCTCGGGATACAAACGGACTGGGAAAAATAATGGTGCCGTTGATAGAAATACGAACTACATTGTAGCAGCATCGACAAATCAACGCTGAAATATATTTTCGTTTTAATTCGTTGGATTACTTAAATAACATTAAAACCGCGCTTGATTTGCAACCTCATCCCCACTTCCCCCGCGGAGTCGTCGTAAATAATACACAGCCATTGAAACAGGGACGGGGGGTGAGAACGTAGAGGCCCATTTTTACGTAGCCCTAACGAGCGAATTTTGGCAGAACGCGCGCGAGACAGATACGAACGGAGAGCAGCTATATACAAAGAGAGGAACGACTCTCGCGACTTCAATTAAAAATTATTTAGCGCCGCGCAAACGAGTTGGTCGGGCTCGCGCTTCGACTAACGAGCTGGGCCGTATCGTTAATCACGCTTGATTTGCAAGCTCAGCTGACACGGCAACCGGCTCTCTCGCGACTGACAGCCGGCCTCCGCTCTCTCTCTCACCCCCTATTGCCTCTTTCTCTCTATTTGCCTTCGGACCCGTTTCCGTACCAGCTCACCTACGCCTTCGAGCAAAAGCGCTGTGCTCCAAAATTTTCAATTTTCTGCCTGACAAAAGCCCAATGGCCAAATCTACCTCGAGCATCTACCATCGAACTCGCTGATATTATTTCTCTCAATGTCGCACGGCTGAAAAAGAGAAAATTTTTCGAATTTCTGATTTACATCGTGGCTACCATAAATCAGCCTCGTTTTTTTTTCTTCTTCGTCTGCAAGCCATATAGCCGGCATAAATTCAAATGATGCACAACTTCCACGTGGAATTTGTCATGCTTAAATGTTCCAAAACAAGGCATTAATCTCGCTTACATAATTCTCGATCGCAAATAAATGTGATATCGAGTCTAGGAGGTGGAGGAGGAGGGGAGGGCGCGTGGTTGCGCGCATAAATTGAACCATCAGTCCGGGGCGCATTGAAAGGCCCTCGGGCACTCTGCTGCTGCTGGAGCGAATAAACAGCGCGAGCGTGTGTGTGCATGCGCAAAAAGGAGCGGGCCGTAACAAGTAGACCGGGCCGCGAACAAAACAACGCTGAGTTATAGGCGCGCGATGTAGGGGAGGGCGGGGGTAGGGCGCGCGATCATCGTCGCGAAACCGGCAGAGAAAAAGGTAAGCGTCGATCAGAGAGAGAGAGAGAGAGAAAGAGTGAGAGAGAGGCAGTCGTGTATGACGCGGCTCCGATCCCAGAGCCATACCTCATTGTAATTGATTCGTAAAGAAAGCGATTTCATCGGCTGCGAGTGGGCCGCTTGCCTGATGTATCGCCGAGTTTCTCTCTCTTTCTCTTTTGCGCGGCCGATCATATCGAGCCTATCGGAGGCTAATTGTCGAGTCCGAGGCGCCTCCGAAATTTATTATTCCGCGTACGCGCGCACAGCCAGGTACTGCGTTTTATCGGCCTCGTCGTTCGCCGGCTGCCGAAGGGGACGAGAGAGCGACACGAGCCGACAATTGGTTAAGAGCGATAATAGAGCAATTCCAGCCGCTTTGGAGGAACTTTATGACTCTCGGCGCCGCGCCCGCGCCGACAGGGATGAGAGACGCACGCGCTGCTGGCGCTGCTTATATGACCAACGACGACGCACCCCTCCTCTTGCAATCCTCTGCGCGCACATTGTACGACCTGTACGTGCATAACGATTGACCGTGAAATAGTTTTTACGATATTTTGATCTGTTGATATATTGGGCTTTCTTATTGGTTTTTTGTGATGACATTAGCCTATACGTTTCGTTATGATTTGTTATGGCAAATTTTGAATCCGATACCATTAAATTTTACAAAAACTCTGACATGTACTTTCAGAATAAGGGGCAAAAATGATTTGTAACTAATTCTAGCACATGTAATTTATGAGTAAATAAAAAAAATTATCTCAGTTTGTAAAAAGGTTGAAAATAATATGTACGTAACTTTTTTATTTTAATAACAATGTTTACACTTTCATGATAATTATTTTCATTACCTTTTTATGTATTCTGAACAATGGTTCTCTCATTATTCTATCTACTTATCACCATGTAATTATACGATAAGTAGCAACACTGTCGTATAATAGGTAAATTATTATGCATAGATTTTTTTCTTGATAACGGCTTACTTTTGATCTACCTAACTTGCTTTTCGTATTTTTATTCGTATTTTTCTTGTTTCATTACTTATCATATTTTCTATCCGTTTTTTTATACGTAGCAATTTTATTTATCTTATAAAAATATTATTTATCGAACTACATACATTTTTTGCTTTTTTATTTAATAAGTACCTACTCCCATATAGTGTTTTTTACTGATTATATTATTCATATATTACCAAATTTTAATGTAAACTTTATATAATAACAATAAAAATGGATTATAATAGAAAATAAAGAAGAGAAAGAAGAGTTGTCTATTTAAAGCAAAGTCTGTATTGGGACGACCTCGTTCTCAATATTAGCTCGTTACATGCAAAATATGCAATCTGAAAATCCAAGAAAGCGCAGAGGCGCCCAAGAGTACGTGCTAATATTTGTTATTAAATTCCGCGAACTAGTATTCAGAGTGAGGAGAAAAATCCGACGAAATAAGTGTAAACGTGTGAGATATTTAGCTCTGCAATGCGATGCCGTAACGGTGCAGGCTTTCTCCCGCGCGCGCCCGCCCGTTTGCCGACGGAACGAGACACGCTTCTTCATTCGCACAGCCGAGCGCTCGCTTTAAGTGAGCATCTGCCTTCCTCTCCTTTTTTTTTTGCTCCACTACGAACTCGCGAGTCTTTTAAGCAGAAGTAAATAAATTTTTCCCCGTTTAATTGCCCGGCACTTAATATAATATTTGCCCGGCTCCCATTTGAATTTTATTGCATAATTCAAGGGCAATTTGATGCCATATAAAAATGAAAATACATTTTAATCACGCGCTCCGGCGACTACTCTCCTAACTTGCACACTTTACTATTACACCATTATCATAATCCTTTTATTCGCCTTTTCCGCGTCTGCTTTTTACTCGCTGCTGCGGCCAACCCGTGTTTACTGTTACTCGAGCGCCGTTTTTAGCATGTGCTCTCC
Source organism: Anagyrus pseudococci (assembly GCA_030522585.1). NCBI lineage: Eukaryota > Metazoa > Arthropoda > Insecta > Hymenoptera > Encyrtidae > Anagyrus > Anagyrus pseudococci. The sequence continues at coordinate 191,272 of JAPYYQ010000016.1, read as the reverse complement.
CTCAAATCCCAACCGACGCATCAAAACACACGCGCTTTGCGGCCGATAAATCTCAAAAACCGACAGCCAGAGCAGAGGCCTACTCGTCCCGGAAACCAGATCGCGGGCGGAGGAGGAAAAAAAAGCCGGCGAGTGCGGCAAAGAAGCAGGCCGAAAACTCCTCGGGTCGCATTGTCTCGGGCGGCTCTGAGGTCACGCTGTTTTGCCGGGACAATGGGCCGTTCGGAAAACACGCCGAGCCAAGAGCCGGCGTCCCGGGGCGAAACCGTAGCAATAAGACCGCTAAAGAAGGGGCCCCATGCGCGTGGCCTCCGCGCCGGTTTTTCCGGAGCAAGGTCGTTCGCCGGCCGGCGTAATTGCGTCACCTGCGCCCATAGTCCTAGCGACGCGTCTTTCCGCCGAGATGTGGCTGCCTCGTAAATTATCGGCCCCCGGGAGAAAGCAATAAAAGAAAGCAATAGAGCAGAGCGGGCCGATCGGCAAAAAGCCGTAGCCGAAGCGCAAAGTGCGTTTTTGAAAGGTAACGGAACGCGAGCGAGCCCGCAGAGGGGGCGGCGCGTGGCCTTCGGCAGCTCGCCGCGAGGCAAGGTCAGCGGCACCGGGGTGGCAGCGGCGGCGGCCCCTGATGGCATTCCCGCGGCGGACGTGTTCGCGCGCTCGCGAGAGCGGAGGGCAGCTGCGACGTGTGACTTTTTAGCCGCCGCGCTCTTTTCCTTTGATGTCTATCCCGGAATTTCCGCAAACACTCGGGGCAGCCGACTGACGCGTCCCCGCGGCTAGCGCGGCAAGTAGCACGTGCTCCCGCGCGGCGGCCTACGGACGATACTCGACGATGGGAAATTAGCGATTCCGCTTTTTTCCACTTGCTCCGGGCTTTCGGCGAGAGCCGAGCACAAGTTCACGCTTTATCTTGATATGCCGCGCGGTTGGGCTGGTAAAAATATTTATTGGCAGCCGAGCACTACTCTCGCTGGGCATTGATATTCAGTTAGAGTTTGCGCGGTTTTTTTTTAATACTGGAATTCAGAAGTGAGTTAAACTTTTTGTCATACATAAAGTATATTCACGCGCTGAGTAATAAAGCACTTTTTCTTTCTCGTTTCCAATAAGAAAAAATAAAATTACTTGAAAATTGTTCACAACTATACCTTAGTTGTACGCACAAAGAAACCTTTACGATTAATTTATCTTTTAGGCAGATCAAATAATTGTTTTGACCATCTTCGGATAAGATCGAATAAAGCAGGCCCTGCTAGCGCGCGTGATTTCTTTTATTTACACTCTGATCGCTCTCTTTCTCTCTCTTGAACGCAAGCTCTTTTAATGCCCATCGCACACAAACACCATCTTTTATTCGGCAGCACTCTCGGCTATATTTATAAACTTCCAGCAAGCCGAGTTTGCCATTAATTAAGCCCGCGCTTTCGCAAACGACTTATCAAAGCTTTTTCACCGACAGAGCACACACACAGCGATTGACATACAGACGTACACAATACTCGTTCGCGCGCAAAAATTGCCACACGCGTTCGGTCTCGCATAAATTTATCCAGGTGCGCAGAGTTACTCTCCGCGACATCCCGACAAAATATCCTTTCGAAAGACTCCCCGACCGCCATACGCGTTTTTGCTTCGAAATTTCCAAGCGGCGTCGATATTATTTATGCGAAACTTAAAATTCCCCACGCAAATTTTCGCGAGCGGCGCGTCCGCCCGGCTGTGGAAGTGTAGAGGCAGCATACGCGTTTACACACGCACACGGAGACGTCGAGCTTTGAGAGAACAAGCTGGAAGGTTAACAATGAGCCCACGGGCTGATTTATAAGTTCAGCCCGCGCCGTCGGCGAACAATATTTTGATCTTGCTGTTCGTTTTGGAAACGGGGTGGGGATGATCCTGGACGTGTTCCGTACGTGCGCGGCCTGCCGGATCGCGGGAGGTATAGCGAGAGCGGCATAAGCGGCCGCTGATGTCACCCGAGCACCACACCGAGAGCTGCCGCCGCGCAGGTATGGCTATAGGCTCGAGCTTATCTTCCTCGCGCATACCTTCACGCGGACGATTAATTTGCGCGTGGGCATTTTCGAGAATCGACGCCGCCAAGCTGACGCTCTCGTGACGCTGGAATTGTGTCAGGTATAAGCCCCTCTTGCTCTGCACGTACAGCTAACGCGTTTTTAGATATAATACATGCAGTCCAGCTCGGTAAGCTAGAAAGTTAAGTGCCGCTTGTTTTTAGCCAACCGAAAAGATCGATCGCTCTAGCTCGGCTCGATATCGGGCGCCTTATCATTGGAATATAATTCGTCTCTCCCGGCCACCCGGCTCGTGTAATCGCCGGCAGCGGCGCGTCGACCAAGACGTTTCCAACAAATTAAATCCCGCGCGCGACCAACTTTCCCACGGCGTTACCTCATTTATTTCTCTGCTAATTAAAACGAAATAGTATCTTTTAATTAAACGGCCCAGCGACGCTTGCAACTCTCTCGCTCTGTCTTTCTCTTGTCCGCTGTAATTCAAACAGCTCAGCCGGCCATTTTTCACCCGAGCCAATAATCCAACGCTCTCCTTTCAATTTTCAAAAATAATTCAATTCTCTACTCCAGCTTCGGGAATTCAACCTCTCTCTCCCTCCGTAACTATTTTCCCGCTCTTGGGAGATCTCCTCCTTTTCTATCGCACCGGCCGCGATGACACAGAAAGATTGGGCTCCAACGTCGTCGCGCACAAAAATCGCCGCCGAGGTGTCGGCTCCCCCTTCTTACCTCCTACCAGCGACTCTGGCAGATGCACCGGAGATAATCGCGTTTTGCTAATGGACCTCGGGGCCTTCTGCTGCGCCTACGCGTAGCCAAATAAATTCACGCCAGTTCCGAGTGATAATTCGAAAGCGCACTTTTTTTTGTTGTGGCCGTAGAGACGCTCGCACGACCTCTCTCTCTCCCTCTTTTTATAATCGACGAGAATTAACCGGACTTGTCAAGGTGTTAAGTATGCGATACGCCGAGCTCCTATTAATAACGAGGGAAAAATATATTGTCTTACGACTGGCTTCTTGCGATTTATGGGACGGAACGTTTGTGTCTGTGTGTATATGCTTGCTACGGAGTTTGCGAACGCGCGGGATAAATACACACACGTTCTCTCTCGCTTTGGTTCTCTCTCTCGCCTTAATCTATTAGTATTCGCTTAATAATGATTTATGCGCGCAAATCCATCAGACTTGTGAGCGATAAACTAATTGCCTTTATTATCTTATTATGTTTCAGGTGAGTAATGACGCTTTGAGGAACAAAATAATCCCGAGACTTGCTGATCCACCGAGTCTTGGAGTCTTTGTGAGTACGTTTATCTGCCGATGTATACTCGCAGCGTACACCGATTTACCTTCGACTTTGAATCAAAACCAGTGTCTCGACGATACGAAAAGCATTCCGATAAACGCGTATTTATTGATTTTTCCATCATTATCGCTCATCTTAGCTAACAATTGAAAGAATATCCCGCGATAGTACATTACATTTGCATATGAAAAGACTTGTGCAAACAGTGTAATTATAATTATAATCCAGGACGTTTGTTGACGATGAATTATGCCGTTCGAGATAGCATTAAGAAGTAATAATCTTTTCGTATGTACAAAAGTACGCGGGCAAATATAGCTGTGCTTTTCGAGAGTCTCGAAAGTAATTAACAAATTTAATTTTGCGAAAGGCCAGGGCAAAAATAAAACAACAACGGATACGATCCCATAGTACGCGAAATAATTACACGGCGTATACAGCTCGTTAAAATCGACGCGAACACGGCGAAGGAGCCTCGCTCTGCCCTGAATATTTATCACGCCCATGCACACGAGAGAGAGAGCAGGTTCAATATCATAGCCCGGCTTCTCTTTCTCGAGCGCATGCGCGCGACGACGAGATACAAGGAACAGAGCCGCCGCGATCGAGATATATCAATTTGTCGTCTGCTTTTGAGGAAGCCGGCGCTCTGGCGAAGAGACGACGAGAGGAGGCTATGCGCTTTCCGCCAAGCTTTTCTGTCCATTCGTCATAGCCGCTTTAACGAGGGTCAATTGCCCTGGCTAGCAGTTGCTCTTCGCCTCATGTAACTGGGTCAGCTTTATTCGTCCCCGATTTCTTCGAGGGTATACACACATACAATCGCCCGAGCAGCTTGGGGGACGCGCGACTCTTGGTATATCGTAAATCTGTCCTGGGCGCGGACGCGCGTTCGCTTAGTTTTGCCGAATATCCGAGTACGCCTCCGCAGCCGAGGGTATTTCGGTGTACAACAACGAGTGTAGTACCAAACGAGTTTTAAACCAGGCCCCGAGCTGTACGTTTTTTTCATTCGGCCGGATCGATAAAAATGACCAGCTGATTAACGTGGTTTGCGCGCAGGGGCCGGCTCGCTTCTTACAACGTCCGTCGCTTACTGCGCCTATAAGTCTACAGAGGCTCGCGACGAGGAGGACGGGGGTGTACTGGACGTACAAGTGATACACAACGGCTGCCGGCGCGTGGCATCATGTACGGCGATCCATCACGCTAAGCGGCCGCGTTTAATAAATCCCGAGAGGGAGAGAGAGAGAGAGTGGCCAAGCGCGCCCGCCTGCGCGATATCGACGACCGATCGGAACAGACGTTTTCGTGTCCGCGGCCAAAACGACGAGGCACCTACTCTCGTACACATACAGGCAGCGTATACAGTATGCCCCCCCTCTCCCTGCGCCCTTGGACGATTGAGTTTTCGTTGACCAACTCGTCGGGGCTCAGTCGTCGCTCGTCGCTTTATATCAACGATCGTGTAATACGCGCTGCTTCCTTTCCGACCGGATATGCCGTATAAGCGTGTACATCGGTGTACATCGCGACTACTCTGTACGCTGTACTTGTACAACGAGGACGGATAAATTTGTCCAAAGTTTTTACACGACGATACGCCGATATTCCAATATTCCGCTCTTGAATGTGTATATCTCAAGCGAGATGCTAATTGAATAAGCGGCTTTTGTAGCTTATTCAACTCTGATCCTGCGCTTGCTCCCTCTCCCTCTCGCACACACTTGCGAATTCAGCATTACGCAATAAGCGGAGCCGCACATAGCTTAGGTCTCAGCGATTCCGGCATTTGCGTACTCTACTCACCTTATAACTTGTGCACGAAATTAATGAGCGCTTGTGGCCTCCAACGTACCCCCTGCCCCCCTTTGCTCCAGAGAATTTATTTATGATCCGCTGAAATAAGATATGACTTTTCTTTTTATGGCAATTGTTTCGTTTTCTACCCTAGAGCAGCATACACTGTACACACACAGTTTTATCAGAGGTCCCTCCATCGGTAAACTCGCACTACTTCGGCGCAATAAATAATCGACGGAAAATATTCACCTCATAAAATACAGCTCATTCCTAGGTTATCGGGCGCGCAGATAGCCCGAGAAAATGCTCGGAACCGGTTCTCTCCCAAACAACAAATCTCAATTAATCGCGTAAAAAAGGCCAAATATTTGTCTTATTCCGATGTCAAAATATGCGAGGGATAAATTCTTCCGGCGGTCCGAGCAATTGTACCGAGCTTCCCCTCCCGAGATATACACCCTCCCTCCCTCCCCCCCCCCGTTTCTCTTGTTCCCCTGAAGATAAGATCGCAGACACAAGAGTCCGCGCCCGCAACGTACGCAAAAAGCTGTACCGCTGCACCACCGTCGCTTTTACCCCCCTATCCCCTTTCTCGCACAAACATCGGTATTTGACTTTGTCTTTTTACAAGCGCGCACGCAGCAACAACGCCGCGGAATATACCGTACACACAGCGGGGTTTGACCGCGGCCAAATTAAAAATAAAAATAAACGCCACATTTCGAATTCGATATGGCCTCATATACACGGGCCATAGGAGACGGAAAAGCTGCGAGGAGGAATATAACCGTACGGCGTTGTCAGGGTCTGCGCTGCTACAAGCATATTTACATAGGCGCGCGCGTGTGTACGCTGCTGGCCGGGCGCGTATACATGCCGAGCTCTTGACACAAGCGTTTGCCTGGTCAACAGGGAAGCCTCCTCGAAACACCTGCCCTCCCTCGCGGCTACCTTCGCCGAAGACGGAACTGCCGCGCCTTGCGTGCGTCACTGGTCTTCTTTTCATTGGCTACTGTAATTCGCGAGGCATTTCGCCGTGCGGCAATAGAAAATTGTTCTGTTGTATGGAATCGTGAGTGTCAGGTTGTTATGCCGGGGTCCATAACGCGGATTAGCTCGTTTCTTCGGCTGACCCACTTGTTATACGGACTTGCACGTCGTGCTTGTAGCCAAATTTTTAATTGAGCCGCCGACACATTGCCGACGCGTGTGCATGTTTGCGAGATCTAACGATTATCCGGCGGATCGTTCAACTTTAGAAGGTGCCGAGCTCTTCGCATATAGGATTGCTCAGCTGCTATTATAGATAAACAAACGCGCGGAGGCCTGAGTTACAAACGAGAGCATAATTTATTGCGTATTGTATTTTGCTATTCGACTATAAAATTATCGCGAGAGAGAGACTGATTGTCGCGCGAGGCGCGCGGACTTTGCAAAATTGAATACAATCGCACCTATCCCACCTCCTCCTTCTGCTTATCCTCCTTATCGCGTTGACTCTTTCAAAAGGCACTCTCGCCAAGAGTTTGAGGAAAAAAAAGAATAGGCCGAGGGTGTAATTAAAAAGAAGAATAGAAATGGAAGGGATAAACTCGCGGGAGAGGTTATTGTAGTTGGAAAGTTGTTATCGCCATTATCAGTTGCGAATGCGCGTAAAAATTTGGCATACGTATGAAATACGGGCTCCAGGGCTATGTGTGTCTGTCTACGTGTTGTACGTATGTGTGTGGCTATGTACATAGCCGTGATTTACTGCGCGAACTAAAATTTTACCTGTAGCGCTAAACATCTCGTGCCTTCGCGCCGTTAACTAATTCTGATAACTCGGATAATAAGTAACAAGTCATAAATTCAATTTTTTTCCTTTCCACCAGCCGCCCCCCCCCCCTACCCTTTCATACACTACTCGTAATCGCTCGCGCATTATTCTCCTTTCAGCATTCCAACGTCACTTCGCGTCGGGGGAAAAAAGTGTCTGAAAGAGTTTACGCGTCAGGTTAATTCGTAGCCGAGAAAAATTAATTACACCTCGATGATTCCCTCAACCTGGATATGCTTTAAACTTGCGTTACGTTTACGAATTCGATATTTTCATTTAAAAGCGCGTATAGCCTCGCTAATACGGTTATATTTCCATGCGTGCCTGTCGCAACAATCCAAACTGTCCTTGGCTCTTTTCTATTTTAATTGAATTATAACAAGCTAGATATAATTCGAATTTTTTCGTTTCGCGAGAAAACTCCGCCGTAAATCAGTCGGCGCGTCATTTCGCACAATTAGCCGCGTCTGCGTCTGACTAACTCCGAGCGCCGCGGCGTTGTGCCTATGGAATATTCCCTAGAGTAGGGAGGGAGAAAGAGCGAGCCTAGTCGTATCTCCGATCGACCTTACACCTTTTCGGCCGAGAAAGAGCGCAGAGTGTGTGTATTGAGCTCTCGCAGCTTCGACGTAGAATCTCATTACGCTATCCGTAAACTCGGCCGATCGCTTGTTGCAAGAGAGAGAGTAAAAGGACGTCGTCGGAGAGCCGTACAAGCTCGCTAGCGGTTGCGTTATACCTCTTTCACGGCATAGCATGATTAACGAGAGCGAGGGAGTGAGTATAGCGGGCGCGAGGGACTAGCAGCGCGCGATAAAGCCGTTAACGATAACGAACTCGAAATGCTCGCTCGCAGTGCAGGCGCGCGCGAGCGGGAGAGAGAGAGAGAGAGACACGGAGCTGCAAAGAATACACGACGCGGAATATATATCGATGTCTTTCTTTCGCGCGCCCGCGAGCGGAGGGCAGAGGGGCCAGTGCAACGACTCTGTGTGTGTGTATAGGCCCTACTACTCGCTCTCGGCTTTCATTGCGGATTTACCTGGTGTACACGCGAGCGCCTCTCTTTCTCTCTCTCCAGCCCCAACGGAACACACGGCCGCGAGTCCATGTGTACGTGTACGTACAGGAGAGAGAGAGAGCCGGGCCGATCGGCGGCGATCGGCGTCCGGCGCAGCAGCTTAATTAAGCGTTTAAGCGATGAAACTGGTTCTCTCTCTCGCTACCCGCTCCCGATCCTCCTTCCTCCCGAGGGGGACTACTTGCCCCCCTTGCCCCCTCCCGACTGGCAGCCCTATCCTCACTTCACCTCACCTCGATCCCCTTTAGCTCCTCCTTTTTCCTCTCGTTATTCCCTACGCGATATCGGCGCGAGTGCGACGTCCGCCTTTCGCGCAGCTGGAGGACGCTACACACGTCCGAGGCCAAGGTAGTAGTACGGAAAGAGGCTGATAGAGCGGGCCAGCAGTGTGTGTGTACGTGGAATCGATGAACTTTGATGCCTCGACGCGATTGGGATATGTAGCTGATTGCGTAATGAGTTTGAAGAGAGAGAGAGAGGCGGCAACGGCGGCAGCTGTGGGGGAGCAGAGCTGTCGGGCGACAAGTGTTTTGAGGGAAATTATGTGCGCGGTCCTTAAGATCCTCGTTATAGTCGCGCCACTGCCTGTTTACACCGTGTTCTATGGCGTTTTTTATGCCATTATCGTGTGTAACAGCCGGCGGTTGTTATCGATATCGTTGGAATTTCCCTCGGTTTTACGAGCGAGCCGACTATTTTATGAGCCTCTCTCCCAAGTAATTATCTTATACTTCTTGTGTCCGTGCGCTTGTAACTCTAATAACAGAGCCGTGATTGTCTACATTTACATTAATTGTTTATCAATTTAACCACCTGTTGAAATCGACGTGTTTTATTTTATTCCGCCGCTTTCGTCAATTTAAAATGATAACGAGTTTTCTCACTATAATTTAATAATTATTAAAAAACAGTAATATTTCTTAATGAATATAAAATTTAAACAATTTCGTTTTAACTCTGTCCAAAAATATAGTTTACAATTAAAATGAGCATATAACTGATAAAAGTCGTGAATAACGATTAAACCGTGGGGTGGCTCTGAGAGAAAAATAGGAAAGGGGAAGCTCAGCGAGTCGGCGGGGGCGCGGGTAGAGGGGCAGAAGGAAAGCGCAGGAAAACAGCGGTAGCCGGGGCAAAAAGCTTTTGGATTTTGTAAATAAGCTTTACGTAATTCTCGAGCGATATCCTTCCATTGTGCGTTAATGGCGTCGCGCGCCGCCAGCAGCGGTATACAAATATGCAAATACATCTGCGCCGCGTGCACGGCAGAGTGCTATAGCGGCTCGGCAGCGCAACGACGGCTTGTGTACCAGCCGCGCGAGTGAGACACACCGTTGGGCCTCTCTCTCTCTCTCTCTGTATGGGTGTGCGCGAAACCGAGGGTGCATTAAGGGATTTATACGCCGGTAAACACGCCTCGGTTATTTGCACTCTTTTTTGCTCATTGTTTGCAGCCGCGGCTCTCCTGCTTTTCTCTTTGTAAATTTCGCCTTTTTTCCTCCTCTTTTCTTATATTAATTTACAAGAATGGCTCTTTGCGCTGCTTTATACGATCGAAAATCACAAAGTGTTTGTGAAATTATATTTTGGTGTTTATTTTCAATTTTTGCTTCGTGATTTTTAGATTTAAAGAGAGAAAAAAACTTAATTGGGTTGTAGGCATTTTAATACCAGCGTTTTTTTTTCGTTTTCAAACGAGAGTCGACTAAATAATTGCTCTCGGCGTATTTAAATTTGATTAAAATTCATCGGGAAAAAAATATCTGCATTTCATGCTCTAAGGCTCGCGACTACGGTGTAATTAAAGCGACTTTTTATAAAAACACGTATACGCATTAAATGCTCATGTTCCAGATGATAATAACAAAGGTTTGTTTTAAATAAAGATTTCCAAACTACTTCCTTCCGCGTATCGTTGCTTTCGCAAATAAATCTAGGTATGCGCTTGCGCTACTCCACGCGAATACATTGTAAAATCGATAGGAGCTCTCCTCTCGATATATCCAGAAGGCAATAATCGTTGCGCAACAAGGTATACTTCTAGAATATATATCGAGAGCCTATCGAAATCTCGGTAAACAACTATATAAGCGCTATTAGAGTGGCGCAAGCCAATCTCGGCATGCGAGCCGGCCTAAACAACAATCGACTCTATGCGGAGCAATAGTCCATCAACGAGGCTTCGCGTGCGTCCCAAAAAGCCAGGCCGGCTTATCGGTAGCGATCGAACAATCATCAGCGCTTTTCGCGCTCTTCGCTACAGGAGAAGGGAGCAGGGAGGACTGGAGGCAGAGGGAGGAGAAAAGTGCAAACGGTGTCGACGACATCGAGGAGACGCGTAGCAGTGCTGCATCTACATACGTATCGGCAGCCCTCCGTCCCTTTCTTTCTCAACGGGGAGAGGGAGAGAGAGAGCTTGTAATCGCGCGAGATCTGCACTCGGCGAGGTGGCAGAGAAAGAGACGGTGTGTGCCGGGCGGGAGGAGGGGAGTAGCCTTGGCGGCAGAAGACGGTCTGGGAGAGTCGCGGCGGCGTCGGGCGCGCTGCAGCGAGAGCAAGATCGACGTCCGAGATTATCATACTAAGCGATGCTGTCCATGTAACACTTTAAAGGATAAAAAACGAGCGCCCAAGGTCGGGCAATTTCAAAACTCGCGCGCTACTCGCCGAGCGTTGGCGGCATAGGCTGAAGAGAGAGAAAGGGGGAGTAGGAGAAAGAGAGCTGAGCCGATCGACATACGGACACTTTGCATCGAGCGTGTCGATATTGTCGATCGGCTACGCGAGAACCCTGTAGCACGTCGCTCTCGACGCTTTAACCGGCCGCTTGATTGCACTACACCCAGAGTCAAGTGCCAGCTCTGTATACAGATCATCGTATACTGGACCTATACGTCTGGTCACGACGACTAGCTTGCGGATAGATGGAGTGCTTTGTAAATTGGTGAAACGATGTTGAATAATACGCCATACAGTGTAATTATTCGTCTTTAAAATTCTCTCTATATCTTGTTTGATTTTTTTTTTTTTCATTAAACCTATCGCCTATGGAGCTGCTATTTTATTTCTCACGTGCTTTTTTTTTCTCTTTTTGTAGTAAAAAAGACAGTCGCGCTCGTGCATTTTCCATTGGCATTACGCATATAAAAGCTTGGAATGCTGCGCGTAGTATTAAAAAAAAGAGGTAAACAACATTAAACACACAGATAGTGCGTACTAGAATTTTATCAGAGTTCCTATTAGCGACTTGTTTTACCTTTTAATAACAATACTCATTAGCGGCGACTAAAAGGCGAATAGCTCTATTCGCGTAAAAAAATTTACGACTTTTAAAATTTATTAAAAAATAATGAAAAACGCTACACTTGGCGTTTTACTAATGAAAAATATTTTAATCCCGCGGAATATAACGACCAAACGAGCGGGATGAGGAAGAAGAAAAAAAATCTCATTTTAATCAGCTGATGCTCTCGCGAGCAACAATGCATCGTTACAAGGAGCGAACAGCGTAAAGTCGAAAATAAATGAAAAAAAAGGAAGGAAAAAAAAAGAAACAATCTCCTCTCGCGAAGGTGTCAAGCAAAAGAGAAGGGCCGAGTATAATGGCAAAGCGAGCACGGCTATATAAGTGGCGCGCAGGCAGGCGTACGAGCAGCAACAAACTCTCTCGGCGTTGCTCGCTTGTAGTCATATACACTCTCAAGCGGCATAGCACATACATCTACACGTGCACAATATGTATATGCATCTCTCTCTCTTTCTCTATATATAATATAAGTACAGCTCTCTCTCTACCGTAGGTGTAAAGGCAAGCAAGCGCGATAGCGCTGTTAGCGATGAGCGAGGTGTAGCAGCAGCAGCAGGAGCGGCAGCGGCGGAGTCGGCTGCAGCTGCAGCAGAGGGGGAGTGGTCAGTTGCCGGAGCCCCCGTTGCTGACCTATTCCTTTCTGTGCCGGCGCTCCAGTGCATTATGGCCGCTCGCTCGCGCTGCGACTGCCACAGCATCTCGAATCCTCCTCTTCTTTTTTCATCCGCTTCTCTTTTAATCGAGCCCGCGATTTTTCCAATCTTCGCGTCTTCCGGCTTGATTATCGACGCGGCGATACGAGCTCCGCTGTATGCCGAGGTCTATCATGGCTAGGCCAGTGACTGATTGTTAGATATCATTCGGTTGCAGTGGATAATTAGGTGGTGGCGAGAGACAGAGGCCGAGTAGACAGCATGCGGAGCCGCCGCCGTCGGTTAGTTGTAAGTAAGCAAGCAAGCCTTATTGCTGTATGTCATTTTAATCGGTGTTTGTTGGAGGAAAAAAAGAAACAAGTCGTAAACGCACGTGCTACTTTACGTGCACTTGGATTAATTCAGAAATGGCGTTTTGCGTTTCTTTACGATTTAATCGCGGAGAACTCAATGGGAATTGTTGCAGCGAAAATTCGTAATTACGTGTGATAGTGCAAAATTGGCAACAGAACCCCATAAGCTGCCTCTCATGTTTATATGATATCACAATTAAAACCGGTTGCACGGCTGACGCTGCTGCTGCTGCTCGAAGACGATGAAAATTGCTATCGGCGCAATTAACCGACAATTTGCACCTCTCGTTAAAATGCCCCATCGGAGCTCTTCCTACTTAAAGTGCACCGCGAGGGTTTGCGAAAATCCCACTGAAAACGGGGGATGCTTGGAAACGCAGCAGGCTCAGAGGGAAGTGTCTTGAGTGCGCCCGCGCGCGCCGTCACGCATTATTATTTATCAAGTCCGTCAGTGGGATATGGCTCATACATAGCAAGCAGTAAAGTTAATAAAGTGCCTTAACAACTTACTCCCTCTCGATACAAAAGCCCGAGAGCTGAGAATATTTTAGCATACATTTTTTTGCCGCCGGGGCAGAAGTGAGAGTAGCGCGGGGGCTCGGGCCGAAGCTCGCATTATTCCTCTCGGTAATGCGCTATATACCCACCGGGGGGATTCCCGAGGGACTACGTGAAACGGAGTTAGCCGCTGCTGAACGTGCGCACACGCTGTATATATGCGAGCAGTGGTCAGCCGAAAGAGGAGACGGCACACACGCTCACGTGCAGGAACTCCGGGTGCACAGGTGCAGGGAAAAATGCGCGCGAAAGATGCCCGCTGCGCTTAGGGCTTTAGCAGACTCGCTCTCCCGCGCACTGTATCAAAGCAACGGAGCTCCGGGAGAGAGCCACGAGCTTAGGACTCTGCCGGCACACACGCAAACCGGTTATTCGCAGGCTCGAGCCAGAGAGAGAAAGAGAGACAGAGCTCGCGCGACGCCATCTTCGCCGCCTATCTCTCCCTCTAAACCGTTGCGCAAAAGGACGAAGTTATTTTTTTCCTCCTCTCCCGTTCCCCCTCCTCCTCTCTTTCGCCGCAATCGTCTTCTCTCCTCCTCCAACTCTACCGAGCGCGTCTTCCTTTGCTCAATCGCTCTGGAATTGGCGTCACTCTCGCCAGCTGCGCGCAGTATGGAGCGTAGAATAATGTTTTATAGGCTCGATTCTGGCTTTTCGTTCGGTTACGAAGCCAGACTTGTTTTTTTTTTCTTTGACTTTGCTAAAATTCTTCTTTTTTATTGTAATTTATTGTTTCGAACTCTATGATTATTTATTCGTTACTATTTTTATTTGGATTCGTTATTCGGTTTATTTAAATTGTTTATTTCGAGAAATAATTTATGTAAATCCATGCTAAATAATTTTCAAAATCTCGCATTTCAATTGCCAGAACGGTAATTCGAATTATCGAAAATACAAAAAAATTTCGATCGCGAAATGTACATTTGGATTTTAGCATGAATTTTCAATTAATTAATTACCATTATATAAACAATTAGATTCCGAAACGAGGTTATGATCGGAGGATAGTTTAAACATGACTCTCCTGAATACAGCTCTTTATCTTGACATTTGTCGGATCTTATTAGGCTAATTTATTCTATTAAACTGCATTTCCAAGAAGACGAAAGTCAGAGCTACATCAAATAAATTGAAAATGCAAATTAAAAGGTCGTACCAGGGGGATCGAGGAAAAATCGTTCAAATCAATCGCGCCAAGCTCGCTTCTACAACGTATAAATTTCCGCGAAATCCCGGCAAACAAGATCAAAGCGAAAGTCGCGTGGGCGCGAGGATCCGAAGCGCGGGGCACACGCGGAACTATCATCGGCGCCCTCGTTGAGATGGGCATAAATTAATCTGCTTGCCCTCGCAAATCGGAAATCGGATATATGCAGGCCGATTTCCATCGAAACGCCCAGCAGATCGAACTTGATCCCATCGCTGACAGGCACGACCGAAACCCTATCCCCGCACGCACTCGCAGATAAAAAAAAAAATAATAAATCCCCGAGTGGCGTTGATATCAAAAATAGCGAGAAAAAAGAAACAACAAGCTCCTACGCCATTACGCAAAAGGCGCTAGCGAGAGGCAGCCGCGCCTATACGATGCTCGCTCATTATAGCCGGCCGAGCTGGCGTCTATTAGTGATTTCATTCAATTACCTCGCGGCTTGTCCCGCGAGCCGCGAACAAACCGATCGCCGCGCGATAGAGAGAGCTGGCGCGCGCGCGTTCGAGCGCGGAATCCTCTCGTCTGCTTCTCTCGGACGTCCTCAGCTCTTTCTCGGCTTCCTTTCGCACGTGCGTGCGTATGTATATTACTATATGCCGCGGCGCTTTGTTTCCGCGTGCTGCGCCTCTGCGCGTATATGCTTTATGGCGCGACGATGCCGGCTGCCATATCTGATTGGCGCGGGTGGCAGGAGGCGGCCGTAATTATCCTTTGTGGGGGATTAATCTTGCGAATTTCATCCGGCTCCTTCGGCCGCCGCTCCGTCCTGGGACAGGCTTTATGCTTTTTATCTGTATGGAGTTATTTCCTCTGGGCTTTTTATTTGGTTACGAGCGAGTGCGCCCATGGCCCAGGCTCTATTCGCCAGATCGTTAGCTACGATGAGAGACACGGCAATCCTCCTGTACTCTGATCGCATTGTCTTGTGCCGGCGTACGTGTTGAATGCATATTAGGCAGGATTTTCATAATGAAAAATCGCCCCTCGCTAATGGTCATCAAGCACTTTCACACTGGCTCCTAGTGTGAATAGATCAGATGTCGCGATTGGATTATGTGGATGTCTATATGAGCGTGTACCGGTATTAAGATGCTTATTTGAATATCGGAGCGTAATGTATTGCACTGTGCTATTTGGAATATCGAGCCGTATTCGGCTGGTAATAATGTTTTCAACTTTGTTTAACCAAATGATCAAAAACATTTACGAATGTGTATCCATAATTCATTGATTACATATACAACGAGTGAGAGACACGCGGAAAAATGTCAGTAATAGTCTTGCATTTGGAAAGCTCGCATTGTAACGTAATGACAATAATCATCAATATTTTATTGGCCTAAGAGTGATATTTATAGCTATTAGTATTTGTTATTTCGTCATGCATTTACATACAGATATTTATTCGGTGCATTACTCAATACCGATTGTTTGCCGCTATGCAGAACAAAGCGTTAAATCAGATTCTACATCCATCTGTATTGCTAATCAACATGTAAAGTCAAAAATACTCTATTATCACGTTTGATGTATTAGACTGTCATGAATATTCGTAATACACTAAACCACATTTAAAATCAAATTAGCTCAAATCAAAAGTTTTCCATTTCTACATTAATTTTTTCTTCATAGACAACAATTTCAGGCTGTTTCATTTGATAAAAACAGTTGACGGCACATGTCAAATAACCCGATTCAATCGATAATTTCCAATTAGCAGAAAAGCTTTTCTAATGTAAATTTAATTGCAAAGCTATTTCTCACCGCGCTAGAGCACACGCGGCGGCGGCGGAGAAAAAAGTTTCCCGTCCATCAAACGATCACAACGGGAGGCCGTTCGGGGAAAAGAAATCGCCCTCGTAAAAACTGGTAAAAGTCGCGATTATCACGTCTGGTGTACGTTCTCGGGACGCTTCCACACTCTCGTCTGGCGCTCCATGGAATTAGCGTCACGTACGGGGGAAGGTCGGTTAAACCTGCATTACGCGCACTACACACACACACACACACACACACACACATACACACAGGTGCCTGGACATGGCTGTGGGTAAAGCGCGAAAAATTCCCGGACGACGTTTCCCGCTAGCGAGCAGGAAAAAAAAGATGCTCGTGTGTCCTACTTTATATTTCTTCCCTAGTCCGGAGAGCGTACAACAAACGTTTCTAAGCTGCTTTCTTTTCGCTAAATAATTCCAGTCCGAGTAGTGACATAAGTCCCCCATCAGCCATGCAGTCGTACATCAACGGCGATGTACTTTGCGAATCAAACAAGATAGAAAAAAATAAAACCGACACGCATAAAAAAATACGGCGTAAGTCTCGAGCGGAATATTAAAATAGTCCGAGCCGCTAGAGTCGGAGTCGGCCGGAGCGACACGAAGCGACAATCGATATAAAGAGGCGACGGGGCGCACGAGCCAGCAGCAGCGACGAGGAGAGAGAGAGATGTATTACCCGAGGGCCGGCTCGCAGTGCCGATGCCGCGAGTTATCGCGTGCGCCCAGGCCGGCCCGTATAATTGACTAAATTCGCATTTGCGCGACTACTCTCTCGCCAAATGGGAGGGATTAAATTTCAAGCGGGCTTCGGCGAGCCCGCGGCTCTCCATAGCCTGGGCAGGTTGGATATATGCGGCTTTGCAAAAAAATATTCGCGTGTAGAAAGTCGAGGCCCAACAATGGGGCTCTATTTTAGTAAAGGCCGCGTGTTCTGCTCGCCGCGGCGTCGCAAGAGCGAAGTGTAAGTGTGCCGGATCGTTATAACAATGAGTGCGCGCCGGCAGCAACATCCTGGATCTCGGCTGATATCGGAAAATAATATCTGCTCCGGCATCGATGATAATCAGCTGGTTAAAAAACGCATGCAGGTGCTATATAATTATCAAAATAATTAAACGCGTGCGCCGCACTGTAATCTCCGTGCGCTCCGGGGCAGCTCTCGGGATTATGCTAAAGTCGCCCAAAGTGGCATAAGCGAAACCTGAATGAAATTGAGAGCTGGCCAGCTAAATGAGGCTATAATTGTTTACCCGCGAGCAGATCCGAAAACAATAAAAACAGGGACACAGCGTAAAATTCCTGCGATGCGTTCAATTAAGATTCAAGGCCGATAAGGAGAAACTGTATTTTTGCGAACAACTTAATTAAATACGGAACGGAAGGGAGAGAGTGCCTCTTGGGGGGGGGGGGAGAAAAGGAAAAGAGAAAAGGCTCGCGCGCGCGCATATACGGCCGGCAGGACAGCGCTGGAGAAAGAAAGAGAGAGACGAAGGGGGTGAGGAGTAAAAAAAGGGCGAGAACCTGACGAGCCTTCGTAAATCTCGGAGTAGCGGAATGAAAAATAAAACGGCTCTCTCTGAGACTGGCTCTCCGGGAGGGTACAGGCCGGAGCGGAGTCCTGGTGCACAGGTGAATGTTTAACCTTGCGCACGACTGCGCCGCGGAGGTGTATCATGCGGGATTGTTATTCTCGAGGCGCGCTTGCGCACTCTCCCCACCTTTAACGCTCTCTCGTCCAGCTCGCTCGCGACATGTAAATTCGCGCCGATCGCATATGCGAGCGCGAGACGAAAAATCGAGACCGGGAAAGCGTGTGTCCACCGGGCAGTCGTACGTGTGTCTGCGTGTGTCCTACGCAATTCCGTGCTGTCCAGCCCTCGCACCCGATTAAAATCCCATAACGCCCGGCTGTGCGCTGCACACGCGGCTGAGGGCCTCCCTAGGGTGAGCAGCTCCCTCCCCCCGCGAGCAAGGGGGGGAGAGGCACACACCCAATGATTCATGGCGCGGTTAATTCGCGACGGCGCGTTGTGTGCACTGGCTGCCGGGAGAGAGAGTGAGCAGGATGACCGAGAAGGACGGCGGCGGCGACGACTACGACGACGACGACGCGCATTTGTCCGTCCCTCCGTTCCTGCCGGTCCATTCATCTTTCACGAGCCGCGTATACGCACGTACGTGCCGCTCTTTCTCTCCTCCGTCCTCCGGCTCCTCCGTGTAATTGCATATTGCATCCTTTAGTCGAACTCGCTCGCGATGAAGACGCCGGGCAGCTCGTTCTCTGATTCCCCCTGCGTCTAATTCCTGCATTGCTTCCATGACTCGCCGATGGACGTGGCTCTGAATTTTTCACGAGCTTTCGGCGCCAGCGTATATATCCACCGAACCCTATACCCGCCACAGAATCTAATCTAGCTGCTAATGATATCCCGAGAGCTGTTGTAGCGCTGATTATCGGGGGACACGGGCAGTTTTTATTTTAATTACGCCGAGCACTGCGGTGAGGTTTTTGTGCTGGCGATAAGACGTTGCCGGGGAGAGCAGGTTATAGCCGCAAACCTGCCGTTAGGTAGTTTTTCTCCTTCGCGCGCGTATGCACGTGAATTGCCCGAGACAAGATCATAGGTCATGTCGTCTGGTGCACAACCCGTTGCATAAATGATTAATGGCAGATCGAACGAGCAAGAGAGAGAGAGATAGATGGCAGGATAAAGTTGGACTGAAAAACTTGCAAAAACTACAAATCGAAGGGCGAAATTTGCATCCCTGCACTTACAATATAATACCACGGCTTACGAGCTCGCCGATAATTGCAGGCACAATGACAATCTGCAATTTTCATTCAATTTTAAATCTGCATGAAAAACCGGTTGACCTTCGAAACGAAAAGAAGTATCGACACGCTTCGGCTGCGAAGTTTGAGTAAAAAGTCGGACGGACGTGAGATGCTCTCTAAAACTAATCCAGCACGCCAGCAGTAGACACGAGAGTGTATGTGTGTATGTAGTGGGGCTTGGCGGAGGAGGAGGAAAGATCAGTAAGGATTGTTTTCCAGGCCTGGCAGAGTAGACTGGCTCTGGCACACGGCATTGTGCTGCCGCAAGGCCGATATATTCGAGTTTCTGAAAAAGCCGAGGCTCTCGCTCGCTCGGATTTTATTGTCCCTCGCTTAGCCTTATCTCTCATGCGCCGTCGGCGAGCAAGACCGCGCTTATTTTTCATCTCCGCGTCCACGTCCCTCTCTCTCTTTCCACTGACTCTCGGTCGACGACGACACGCAACATGGCAGAGAGCGAGCGAAGCTCTCCAAGAGAGGCTCTATTGTGTGAGCGCGGCCGTCCGACGAGCCTAGGCTATATTCACCTGCCGTCTGCGCGCAGCCCCGGGCAGACGGGCGAGCACGGCGAAGGAGAGGAGGAGGAGACGAAGGAGGAGGCGGAGGCCCTCGCAACCGGCTCGGCAGCATGTCAGCCTCTCCGTGTCGAGAGCGAGGCAGAGAGAGAGAGAGACAGAGAGAGAGAGAGAGAGAGAGAGAGAGCGTGCGGGTGACTCCGGCTCTCCTCGGCCGGTCTTGTCACGCCTTGCTCGCCGCTCCCTATCTCCATCTCTCTCTCTCGCAGGCTCGAGCTCGACGTGTAGATACGCCGGGCCCAGAATACGGAAGCGCCAGGATGCGCTGGTGTCGAGAGCGAGCCTCCCGGTCGCGATGCTCCCTTTGCCCGGGCATCCTACAACTCCGCGACCGCCCCTTCGCTTCGAATATGCCCGACTGCACGCCCTAACTCGCTCATCCTCTGGAAAGACGGTCTTTGTGCTCGCTCATGCATGTCCCCGTTTATTGACTATATTCTCGAGTTTTCGAATTTGTTGTTCTCGTAGTTATGTTGACCGTTTGTAAATGACCGTTTATTCCGTCTTAAAGTTAGAATATAAAATACCTGTGATTTTTTTTGTATTGCGCATTATAATTATGCTCGGATATTATGTACATGAACTTTTACTACATCCAATTTAAAAGTGATTTCCGGTTTTTAATGCGAATGACTTTAGCACGCAATTTCCGTTCTCGACGATAGAGATTAAATGTGGGACACGTCCCTTGTGATAGAGAGCTGAGTTACTTTGTCATGTGTATATTATTTTCTAGAAAGACTTTAGACGCCGTTTAAACGCGTTATTCTATAACTACTATGAATTCCAAAGTAAAAAAATGAGAATATTGTTCGTTTCATATTTACAATTTTTATACCAATATTATAAAT
Organism: Anagyrus pseudococci; assembly: GCA_030522585.1. Classification (NCBI taxonomy): domain Eukaryota; kingdom Metazoa; phylum Arthropoda; class Insecta; order Hymenoptera; family Encyrtidae; genus Anagyrus; species Anagyrus pseudococci. Next base: position 171,095 of record JAPYYQ010000016.1, on the reverse strand, counting down.
TTTTTTGGAAATATATTACGTTCTCGAAGATAGCATTCCATTGTTTTGCAGTTATTTTCTGAAAAAATAATAAAATGATAAAATTTGTATTATGATTTTAAACAAGATACAATTTTCTTACCACTTTTGCATTTCTTTAATGTGTCCATCGCTTTGAGTGGAATTCGGTTTGTATCAAATGTTCCATTTCTATCCCACTGGTTATACAACAATTGATTGTGTAAAATATTGTCGTACAATAATTTTTGTGAAAAAATAATTACAACTAGAGTAAACTTACATATTTTCTAACTTCCAACCAGCACGCTACGTTGCAGCCTGCTTCGTACGTAGTTGAATTAGCAAATTTTAGTGGTATTAGTTCTGTTAAGAATATTTCACAATTATTATAATGTTTTAAATTCACATACACAAGACAGAAGATAAAATCATACTTTTTGTTACGTCGTGATCCGATAAACATTGTTGAAACTTTTTATTCTCTATTTTTTGACTTTTTAAAGATACCTTAAAAGTTTAATTTTATTAAACAAAATAAAGGGATTTCTAAATTACACAAAATAAATATTATAAATATCAATGTAATACCGCAAAAACTTGCACGAAGTAAATTATAAAGCAAACGATGACTGCTTTCATCATGAAATTTCAGTGGATACTCTGATTCCGACTAATGCCATAGTGTTTCAAACTTTTGTTTTATACACAGGAAAAATTAGTTTGATCACTTTAGCTTATCTTAACAACAGACATTCTCTGAAACTTATCTAAGAATTAATGGCATTTAGATCCATCAAACTATTATTTCTTTGAAAATACAAAATTGAGCTTATCAGTGACTAATGACACGAATACTATACGCTTATGTATGACAAAATCGTGGTAATACTGGAATAGATCTGTTTTTTACTTTGTCAGGTGCATGTTCTCGGAAAGCCTGTAGAATCAGAGAAAAAAAAAATAAGTGAAAGTGTCACATCTGAATCCTCATTTTAACGTAAAATCTCTCGTTTCATATTTTTCACAGCTCTACACTCCTGCAGAATTACGCCTAATTATTCTCACTGCATAATTCATGCTTCGGCAGAGGATGTATCACAATAACAAATTTCGCTGCCGGTGTGACTAAAGTTTAACTCCCCATTCTCCCCCCGAGGCCCGGGGTGACAGGACCTCGAGAGCGATATTCCTCATAATAGTCGTCGCCGATGCGAGTGAGCTCTTGCTCGGGCTACGATGCAAATGCCGTATGCGCGGGGCCCAATCGCGATTCGACGAATCGGAATCCGTATCGAATATACATGCGCAGCCGTCTAGACGACCGTATACGACTACGACGCCGACTGACTTGGTTTTTTTTTGCCAGCCGCATAATTCGCGAAACGCGGACTGTACAGTCTGTGTGTGTGCATTCTCGCGCGAGTATATGAAGACTTAATTCATTGCTGCGCCTACTCGGCGTTAGCATATTGCATGAGACATATACGTGCACGTGTGTCTGAGAGGGAGATCTGCTCTTTCTCTTCAGTCCTTCTTCATATCCTCTCGAGCGTTCGTGTAGTCCTGCAGGGGAATCGCTCATCCGCACATGTATAGACACCGGTCGCTCTCCCCGCAATATTTACAATCTATTTTGAGCTCCGCTGAATGGCTTTTAATCGGCTGCGAGTATGCCTAACCGTTTATTTCTTAATGGTAAACAAGTCAGACGGTAGTCAATTGTACAGTGTTTGCTCTCTTGCTCGTCGTGTCTTTATTCAAATTAACCTCACCGAAATAAGTTCGTCCTCATAATTAAAAAATATTCAGAGCTGATAACAGTCCATACTTGGTTTAAAGTATCGAATTTGGTTTCCCCATATATTTCATTGGGAGTTGTAGCACCTCGAGAAAACGACACCGGCAAATAATAGAATTTATTTTCCTCAGTCTATACAAATTTTCCGACTCTCCCAACCAAATAAGCTTGGAGAACAAAACCAAAAGCGTCGTGGCATCGATCAATCGTGTCAGCGTACACGAGAGCCTGCATAATCTCCGCGGCGCGTTAACGCAGACCCGCAGTTTTTCTCGGTCTGATAGCGCAGACAGAGAGAGAGAGAGAGAGAGAGAGAGAGTCTCTCGCGCATTATGAGAGAGTCAGAATAAATGTCTTATCCGCAGTTCCAATCTGTCAAGCGCCTCCCACCGGCTATCCACTCCGGCAGCCCCTCCCGTTCTCCAGGACATCGGACAGTCTCGGGGCGTCGTCGTTGTTATGTAAATATGGAAAAGGCTGCTGCTGCTGATTCATGCATGAGGCCGGCATGAATTTCTCCGGTGTGCTCGTTGTCTTGTCCGGCGAGCCGTGAAACTGATGCATTCGCCGGGGAGTCCCCGGCGAGGCCTCTCTGCTTTCGACTCGGCTCGAGACCTCGCGTGTAGGCGCTCCGATGGACCGGCGCGAGCCAATAAAACATTTGCCGCTCTCATACGAGACTTCTCGGCCGACGGTATTTGCCTCTCTCTCTCGCGCGCGCACGCGCTTATATCTGCATGCATATGTGTGTACTCGCAGAGGGCACGCTTATGCGCCTCTTCGAGCTTGAGATTACAAATACACACGGTAGAGCGTTGAGGGATAACGTGTTGCTAGGGATAGATCTGCTTGGCAAGGCTGAAAACCTTTAGCCAATTTTGTGGAATAGCTTTTTCAAAATTTTAATTTCTTTTTAAAACAGTTTATTTCTATACCTAACTTTTACATTTTTTACATGTATTGAGAATTTCATTTTCTTTCAAAAATACATAAATTGATAGTTTTATATTTTCGACTTTAATGAAAAATTTTATTTGCTTACGCCACTTTATCGTATGTTTGAATTGCCTTCTTTGAAAACGATCGGCTTTGACCTCTTTCACTTGTAAGCTCTTCGTATTCGCAAGTAAATGTCGCGTACGAAAGAGACTTTTCAAATCTTAAAGTGATAATGTTTCTTTAAAAATATTTATATTTACTCAGAAAATCATTTTTTATTTATAGATATTTTATTTATTAAATAATACAATATTCTCTAAATAAAAAGTACAAACTTTTATAAAACAAATGTGTTGAATTAAATCAAGTATTCAGGATGTTTGTCAAAAAAACATTGAGTTGCTTTGCACTTATCACCATTGGATTCTGAAAAATAATGCGATAAAGAAAATACTGTCACTTTGTACGAAGAATAAATTTTCTTACCTTTTTTACAGTTTTCTATGCTTTCGAGTGCAGAAATGCCTTTCGGGCTTTTTTGCAAAGATTCTTTTACAAGTATTGTTCCATCTCTAGACACCTAAACATAAAAAAACGATTCGAATGAAATATTGCCAGAGACAGAAAACAATATTTATAAAAATGTTGTATTCGTAAACATACATATCTTGAGGATACAGACAAACAGAAATTCCAACAAGCCCGGTCGTGATCATAAGTGCGATCTTTTTCGGCTTGGTCTTTAACTGTAAAAAATGTTAAATAAAACGTTGAATGGTTCAATTCATTTAACGTACAGAAATTAAATAACCCAATACTTCAACTTTACTTTTTAGCAAGTCGTACTCCTCTAAACATTTCGTATACTCTACTGCATCATAATCGTCTTCTGGTGATTCCTAAATAATTTGATTATATTTAATTCAATTCGAATATTTTAGAAATATTTTAAAGAATATTACGATACATTACCGCAAAAGTTTGCGCCAGGCAAATTATAAGAAAAATCGTGACCACTTTCATAATGAAATTGTAATTCGTTTCCAGTTAGATTCTGACTGATGCTACGCAAATTAAGACATGTTTTAAATTTAACGAAAATCTGTTTGATTAAATAACATGACACAGCTGTTTAATCTTATCTCAGAATTAATTTTATTTAAAATTGTAGCGTCTTAAGAACAAACAATCACAAATCATCCGATTTCTTATATTATAACTTTCTTGCAGTATAGCAACATTTGTTTCTCCAGACCAAAAAAACTGGAAAGTTCAAATGATATTGAATTATTCTTTTCTTTTAGAGCTTATCGCACGAATAAAATATCAATTTATTTGAATTAATATTTAATGAATAAAAAGTTGATTGAGATGTAACTGTGCTTTCAGGATGTTTAGTTGACTGTACATTCATATTACAAGTGCAAACATTTACGCCACAAAAGTTTGAACTTCTCAAATTTCTTATAGATTATTCAGTTTTTTTTTTATTTTTGTATTACAACACACTAAGATCATCGCGATTGCTCTCTGCATCCCAAGTCGAATTGGTATTAGTCCTTGAATAATATTAAGCTACAAATATCTCTCGAACCCGTGGCCCTTGCTACCCCCAACCACTACTTTCTTTTATAAATCCCTTAACTCTCGAGGATGCTCCTTGAAAATACGAATAATGGGGGAAATTTGCAAACTATGGGGGCCTGTGGAGAGCAAGATCGGCTTGAGGCTCGGGCTAAAACATAGCGCGGTGCCGCCGAGGTGGCGAACCAGCGCCACAGGACACAAATCAACATTTAGCCTGTATTAAGGTGAAGTTCACGCCGCCGGAGCCACCGTCCTCCCAGCGGCTCGGGCCACTGCTTGCACGTATATACCACGAGAGCTTGGCGAAAGGACCCGCTCACCAGTGTGTTTGTGTGTTGCCTTACGTTGGGCTACTTAGGCATTTTTGTCCTTGATGATGCACGTTACAGCGGGGAATACGATGTTCTCTCTGGCTTCTTTTTTTCTCTCTTTCTTTTCTTATACCCTCGACACGGTCGTATGGAAATTTCGCGAGCTGATTCATTTTGGCAAAGTTTTGCATATCCAACTGAATATCGTTGTGCTTCTAATTTTAAGTTGTGCTTGGTATATACACCTAGAAATGGCTCGTGAATCATAAACGAATCCCTACCGCCACAGAGGTCCAAATTCATAAATCATTCGACTTTGTAGCACTTTGAGGGGAAAAAAATGTTTTGTTCGAAATTTTTCAATATATTCTTTGTCGCGTTTTGGGCGACGTAAATAAAATGATAAAAAAAAACAAATAAAATTCCTTCTGCTCGAATATAGGTTGGCCGTTTAATTTCGATCGTCCTTCGGAGATGTCAAGCGCTCACATATATAACGGCTCGAGAAAGAAAAAAGTAAAAATAAAAAAGGAAAATAATCCGGGCTTTCTTATCATCGTGCCCTTGTTTTCACCCTTATCGAGCGGCGTCGAGCGAAATACAAAAAGAAAAAATATGAGATTCCAAGCGCGGTTGAGGGGGAGCCGTTTCACCTGATCCCCCTATCTCACTTAGCCCCCTTCTCTGCTTCGTCGTCACGAAAGCGTCCGGCCGAGCAAAAAAGGCGAAAACGCCAGCGACGCTCCTCTGCTTCTTCTTCTTCTCGCTTCGCCCCTTTCTCGGGGCCGCGTTAACTCTCGAGGGTGTAGGCTCGAATTTTTCCTCTCGCTTCTACGCACAGGCCTCTGCCCCGCGCGGTACACAAGCCCACATCGAGCCCGAGAGGATCTAGTGCTAAGGGTGCCCGATAACGCTGTAGCCGCGGCAAAGCCAAGAAGGGCAACCAACAGCGTGGGAGAGAGTGCCGGGGAGCGGGAGGAGGGGAGGGGCACGAAGATAGGCAAGACCCAAATCCTTGAGCTTAACTAATACCCGTATGAGTTACGGAGCGCGCGGCTGCCGGCGGCCCCGCTAATTCCGAATAAATATTCGAAATACAGATTATGTTAATCGCCCTCCCCCGGGCGGATGCAAATTAGACGGCCGCCGCTTGCTAGCTTGAGTCTCGCTGCTTTATGGAGGAGGAGCGCCATCGTCACTGACTCGGCACTGCTGCTCTGCCCTGCCGCTGTTTGCGCGCGCGCGCGCAACCCAGTCTTATTGACCCTTTCCAGGAAAGACTCGCTCGTTGTCGGTTGGTCATTCAGCCCACGCCTCTTATCGCTCCTTTGAATTGCCTGACTTTGAAAAACGATCGACTTTCTCTGTTTCTGTTTGCCAACTATTCGGATTTTCGCGAGAATTTTCAAGTTTAACAAGCATATTATTTTTATTTCAATATGCATATGTTTTTTGAAAAAATATAAATTTTTCTTATCTGGGACACGCAGAGACTTTAACTCGATACGAACTGTCATTTTAAGTGTCACTTTGGCAAACAAAATTTTGAAGACATAATTAAGCTGATAAAATGATTCTTTCGGTGTCAGTTAAAACAAAAAACTCTTACGTCTTACCAGCACTATTTGCAACATTTTATTATTTAACCGATAACAGCGTGATAAATCTTCATACATTGCGAAAAAAAGAAAGCATTGAACTTTTGCAGGTACAATCGTCTGGCCGAAGAATGCCGATGTTGGGATAAATCAAGCGAAATAATTATCCCTGCCAGTCTAATTGAAATCTTAAATAAACGAACGAGCGAAGCGAGATAAAAAGCCCGGGAAAAAGGTAAATTTCTTCAGCCGCGAGGAATCGATCCGCTCGGTGCTGGCCAAAGAAAGAGGCGCGCACACGCGCTTCGAGAAAAGCCCACGTGCGTGCGCGCGCGCGCGCCAGTTTAATCAATCGGCCATCTCTCTCTCTCTCTCTTTAACCGAAGTCCCTCTCTCTCTCTCTCTAGGGCAGTAAGCAAACACAAAAATCTCATCGATCTCAATAAGAAAAGCCGCAGTTGACGTCTGACGTCGAGAGTATAAGCGGAGCAAGAGCGGCGGGAGCGCACGCGCAAATTCCCCGGCGGCGGGGGAGCGTAAGGCTGCACCGCGAGTCATCTCGCGCGCCCTCGCCGCCCCATACGCCGATCTCGTCCGCAAGAAATCGCGGATTCAAGGCAGCGCCAGCGTGCTCTCATTAGTCATTTCAGATATGCCCGCGATAGTGCCCGCGGACGTGCGTCTGCGCATTTCTTTCCTCCCTCCACACCCCCCCCCCTGCCTGCTGCAGCTCTCGGGGTATATACGCGGGCGCGCGCCGCCGCCGACTTCCCGCAGGATCTCGAAGCCGGGATCGGCGCTGGATGGCGCGCAAAGAAGGCGCTGCCGAGGGGGCTCGGGAGAGAAGCCGGAGGGTGAGAGAGCGGTAGGCAAGTGCCTGCCGGCGATCAATCAATGTTGCCCGTCCGACGGTAAAACAATACGATGTTGCCTCCATAATTGACGGGAATCCATCATCGGCGTTTCGCGGCAGACTGCGAGCGAGCCTGGGCTGGGGGCAGAAGGAGCAGCTCTCGCTTTCTACGTGCCGGGACGCCGGGGAGGGGGAGGCACTCCGGGACTTTTCTCCCTGAAATTCGATAGAGGAGAGCGGCAAGACCAAGAGTGAGAGAGAAGGAGACGTTTTTCTTGTGCGCTGCTGCAGTTGAGGAAGAGGATGGCTGTACGCTTGGATCCCGCAAAAAGTCGGCTTTTATGCTAAGTGCCCGGTCGCGGAGCAGCGGCTCGAGTCATTTGAATAGAATGTCATTTGGCGGGCCCCGCCGCCGCCGCCGGCGCGTGTCTTTTTGCTCTCGCGGTTAAGGGCATTTTTTTTTGCCTCCAAAGTCAGACGCGCTATGCCCCGGCTGATATGCGCTGATGGAGGAATTAAGTATCGTTAAATGATATTGCGCGCCGGCTCGAGTGGCTTGCGCTAATTTAGACTTGAGCTTCTAAAGTCGCTTTTTATCGCGACTTTAAACTTGACAGTTTTTTATTTTATTTTTCCGTTAACGTAATTAGACCAAGTTTGTCCGTGGTTTTTATCCTACAAATTAATTCGACTGACGTACGCTCCTTTCAGGGTAATTCGGAAAAGAGAATAGTTCGATAATTTCGTTTTCTTTACTCGGCTTCTGCAATGAAGGCACGTCGAGTAGAGCAGGTGCAGTAAGAAAGACGGGGAGAGCGATCAGCGAGGAGAAAAGAAATCTTGGCTTGTACATCGTTTGATTAAAATGTTTCAAAGCCCATTAAATTTCGACGACTGCACTTCTTTTATATATCTGCCAGAAAGAATTATGGAGAGAGAGAGAAAGGGAGTTAGGTCCGTGTCCTTTCTTCTCGCCCCTCTATCTCCCCCCCCCCCAGTTCAAGAAAAAAGCTTTTAATTTCGAGTCATAATCAAAATTCCAGCGAGCGGAATCGCATGAATAGAAACAATGGGACTAATTCTAATCGAGAGTCCGTTCACCGTTTCGCGATTTTTGCCTCTCCCTCGGCTGAACACCGCTCTCTCTCTCTCTCTCTCCTCCTCTCAAAGAGAAAGAAAGAGGGAGCGCGGGGGGAGGGGGGAGGTGAGCAAGGAGGTAGGCAGGCCTATTTCCTTATTTATATCAGGGCCATTCGTCAGTCTTGAGCACATACTGGGCCGCCGACAAACGGCGCTCACTCTGAGCTCGGCTGCTGCCGGCCGCCTCCGCGGCTGCTGTACGTAGCCGCTGTGTATGTTCTCTTAAATCGGCTGTCAAGGTGTCAGGCGTCGATAAATATCCGCGCCGCTGACGCGCTCTCCTCGGCGCTCTGCTCGTCCGGCGTCGCCGACGCCGCGATTCGCGACAGGCCGCCGTTAAAAGCTCTCTCCGAGCGCGGCGCACTGCACCGTAGCTTCTTCGTCGCCGGCTCTTGGCTTCCGCGCCACGCGAGAGCGCCAATCTTCATTTTACCTCCAAGCGAGCCAAGGGAGCCTCTGCTACGGACCTATGGCACACGCCTTGAGCAACGTTCTCGGAGATGCACACAGAGAGTTATGACTTTTGCCCGGCGAGATGATGCACGGCCTGAAATTAATGCGGTGGATACGGTCGAGCGAGCAAGAGCAAGCCGCTTCTTGTACGCGCCTATTGACAAACGCGGCTCTGTCTGGCGTTATTTGTTTTAGCTGCTCGTTGTGTGCAGGCACTGGCCTTATTATAAGCGATTTATTAAAAAGCGAATTCGCGGTTACGGTTTTAGCTAAGAAAAATTTTGATTTTGAAATTTTATAGAATAAAATATGAGCTTCTTTTTGTTAGCGTTAAATAAATGTATACGAAAAACGGTCGCTTTCATGCTTTTCCTGCGAAAAACGATCTCTTTCGCGCCTCCCGCGAAAAACGATCTGTTTCAAGAATTTTTGCGGGAGTAATGAGTCCATTATTCCCGC
>JAPYYQ010000016.1:0-161943 GCA_030522585.1 Anagyrus pseudococci | reverse complement strand
CATTATTCCCGCATAAAGCTTGAAACAGATGGTTTTTCGCGGATAATTGTTGAAATAGACTCTTCGTCGCTGACAATTTGAAAACGATCATTATTCGTTGGGAGCGACGATATGAACTGCACGACGAAAGTCTGCCTTTGCGATAAATTAATACGCGAAATATTCTGGTTTAATTAATCTCGAATTCCAAATATTATTTTATCTATTTTAAAACAAGCACACTTGCACTCACACGCAAATTTTCATTCGTTTTTCCTCACCCGTATCTTACACGATCTCCTTACCCGCAACTATTTATGACTTTTAATAAAACCGCTACCGAGTATACCGACGCGCGCCGGCACGGCGGCATAAACACGCGTGTGCTACAAGCGATAGAGTCATTACGGAAGAATTCGACAATACGTCAGAAGGAGAGAGAGAGCATTAACAAGCCCTCTCTATTCGGATCTCGGGGCATTCTAAGGCCTTACACCGCCGACAGTACACAGAGCAGCGCGCATAGCCCACTGCTCGGATTATAACAGTTAATCCTCTCGCATTGTTTCCATTTTTTACTTGCCGAGGCCCGCGCGCGACATTTTTTAGCCCCGCGATCTCCTTTTACCGTTCCCTCCCCCTAGGCATACGCATTGCGCGTATTATCCGTCCCCCCACTACTGGCAATGCTCTTTATCGTCCAACAAGCGCGCATCATGCCGGATTGGGAAATGAATGCGCGTTAACATAGGCGTGTCGGACAAACCCCTTTTGCGCGTGCGCGCGCGACACACGCGGACCATGAGAGAGAAAGAGAGAGCGAGAGAGTGGTCACTCGGAGCTGCTCCGATGGGGCACAATTAGAAATAAATTCCGCAGCCGGTAACAAATAGCGCCAGCGGGGCCGTCTTCTTCCTTTTGCAGCGCCGCTTTATACGTCGGCTCCTTCAATCCGCGCCTTTGCTCCCCTTCCCCCCACCACGCAATGCCCGATACACCGCGTTGTACGATTCACCGGCGAGGCCGAACATCGCGCGCGGGAGAGGCTCATTTGAATCGAGCCAATTCTGGTCTCTCTCCCTCGCCTATATGTATGTATACAGCAGTGGCGTACAAACAATGTGTGCCGCTGGAAAATAATTCCTTTTTTGCCTTTGACAATCGGCAGTGGAGGAGAGAGAGACTGTGCCGCGTTTCGCAAGGGCCGCTTGACCGATGCGCGCGCGTATGCAGTATAGCTTCCACGAGACTATTGTGCGCTGTCTTGTATGCCGTGGAGCAAGACTTTTAGCAATGAACGTGTTTGTTATTTGTCTAATTGGTCTCCTTGTACATATACCGACGGGAGCCGGAGGAAAGTATGGAGAAATTTTAATGAAATCCGCGTGGGACGACCTACGTACGTATCCCTATTATGGGACTTACAATCCCGCTCTTTCTCTGTGGATCTCTTTTTCTCGTCTACGTTTTTTTCCTTATTCCGATGCTAAAACATAGATTTATTACCCAGACGCGCGCGTGTGGGTTCATATCACGTTGTAGTTTACGCAGGACACGTGTAAACAGGCCGGTATAATATTGTCCCCGGAATAATTTGAGCAATCCGGAAACATTGAATTACCTGAAATTTTCAAACCGTCCCAGCATATAACGGCTAAATCACGGGTATCGAAAGATCGTCGAAAATCGTCGAAAAAGAAAGGAAAAATAAATATTTTAATATTCAAAATATCGCCCACGGCCTGCGAGTAATTAATCAAAAAGCAGCGAGAATAATCAGCATTTACACAAGAGCAATTTAAATTTCAAATGAAAATAATTCACGAAGCAGCCAGCAGCGCATTACCGCGTAATAGATTTCTAGGAAGGAATTAAGATGCGCCACGCGCGCGCGCGCCCTCCGCTCCTGCTATTGCGCTCCAAAAAGGCGCAAATTTTCCGTAAAAATAAATTAGAATAAATCTCGGTGGCCAGGGGAGGGGAGAAGGGGAGGGGACAGGAGCACGTAGCCCGCGCTAAAGCCACACGGCGTAACGGCAGAACAGTAGGTGCGGGGGGCAAGGGAGGAGAGAATTAAGGCACGCGCTCACGACCGCGTGAAAGCGAGCTTCGATAGTCCGGCTCCGTCCGAAAAACCGCGGGAATGCCCTCGGACGGCTGTACGGTGGAGAAGGAGCGCCGAGAGAGAGAGAAAGAGCAGAGGCAGAGCCACATAGCGCAGAGGCGCAAATACATTTCCATAATTTTGCATACATGTTTTGATAATTGGGGTTAGGGAGTACGGGGGGCAAAAGAGGGAGCGGGCTAGCTCGGCGTCCGCCCCCGCGGCTTATTATTAATGGAGCCGGCAAGATGAGCGCGAAATGTAGGCGCGCGCATGTATATGTATACCTGTACATCTGTATGTCTCTGTGTCTGTGTGTATACGTATACGTGTATACGGGAGAGAGCGGCAAGAATTAAGGGTAAGCCGTTAATGCCGGACTGTTTTGTTTTCCTATATTTTGCATATTATACGCAACAAAGCGCCGGCAGATTAAGTGGCCCTCTTGCCTCCCCCCCCCCCCCGTTCCCTCCGTAGCTTCTACGACTTCAAATATAATGCATTCTTCGCGGTTTGTTACGAGAGAGGGAGAAAGAGAGAGCCCATAAGAATGTCGCCGCGACTAGCCTACAGCCACATTCGTGTATATGTATATACACGGGCGCTGCTGGCGTGCTCCTGCAATTCATTTAAACCGCCGTGCAGTTTCGTACACCGACATTTCCGGCGAATTTCAGCTTAATCGCGTCCCGACGATTGTTAATGACCTCTATGTTTTTTTTTTCCTTTCCGAAAAAATAAAATTTCATCAAAATTCAGCTCTTTACTCTCTCCCACGCCCACTTTACCCCCTATAGGTGTCATTTCCTCTTTGTATTTTTCAAATTCATACTCGGTTTGAGCATTTGCGGCGCTCTTTGGAGCTCTTGCAAGAATACACAAGAGGAAGAGGGGGGAGGGGGGGGAAGGAGCACAGAGCTACGCCGAAGGATGGGAGCATAGAGAGGGAGAAAGAGAAGCTTTGGAGAGGCTGCAGTTGGAAAGCAGCGAGACTTATATTGCCGGTTCCCATAAATACAAACATTCACATGCACAGGCGATAGACACCGTCCGTACAAGTTTCGGAGCAGCCAGAGAGAGAGAGCGAGGGGAAGCGGCGGGGGGGGGGAAAGGGAAGGGAGGGACGGGGGGCACGATGCGGCGCAGCGATATCGCGGAACATGGCGTTCGCGTATAATAATGCGCATGATGCAGTGCTTTCTAGCGTATTCTTGGCAACGACTTCTCTCTTTTCTCCGCGCCTCTCTGCCCGGGGATCGGGCCAGCAGGCTAGAGGGCTCGGGGGTGGGGCAGTAAAGACGGCAGAGTCGACGTAGTGCTCGCTCGCGAGAGAGAGAGGAAGAGAGCGGGGCTGGGCTCTCTCGGGAGAGAAAGAGCGATACAGGCAGGCGCGCGCACCAGAGGAAGACGTATGTACGCACAAAGCGAGAAAGAGAGATACAGCGCTGGCTCCAGAGGAAACTGGCCCCGCCACCCCCGTGTCCGGACTTTGAGAGAGAGGGAGGAAGAGGAGGAGAGCTGCTGGCTCTGGAAAAGCGGGAGACAGTGATAAGAAAAATGAGCAAAGGAGAATGATGGCGCTGCTGCTGCCGCCGCCGTTGCTGCGAGCAAAAAATCCGGGGGAAGCGAGATGTTGAGACGGCCTGGGGCGGGGAGCAAAGGGAAAAATAAGAAAACCGAGAGAGAGAGAGAGAGAGAGAGAGAGAGAGGAGGAATAGTGGCATGAGTTTCTTGGCCGTGGCTGTTGTGTGTGCTCTCCAAAAGTCTCGTATCTCTTCTCATCTGACTCTCGTATTCTTTATTTGCCTCTTTCTTCTTCTTCGTTTTTTTTTTGCTTTCCTTGCCTTTCGTACACCGTCCGCCTCTCTCTCTCTCTCCTTCGTCTTTGCTCGCTGGCAGTAGGTCGGTATATTCGTCCCGAGAGCTGAATCAGACGCTCCTCCTCGTCGTCGGACCAAAGAGAGAGAGAAAGAGCCCACGTAGCGGCGAGCAAAGCAAATATTTGGAGCCTCGCCACTAAAAATTCGGCCGAGCAGCCAACAGACGAGTTGATTTGTTTCCCTACACATCGCCTCCTCCTTCGCTCCCCCTCCTCGTTCGTCTCCTTGGCATTTCTCCTGTTCGCTCGTCTCTCTTCTCAAGCGCCTCCTCCTCCTCCGTGCCCTCCCTCGCGCGCAAATATGATCGCGGCGATTGTCTCTCGCTCTCCTTCCGCGCGCCTCTCTTATCGCTACCACTCGCCCCCTCCGCCCTCGACCCGCATATCCCCGTCGAACTCTTCTCCGACGATATGCTCTAGCCCCGCGCAGCCGCCCTCCGCCCTCTTGCTATTTCTTATATCGCGTGTCTTGAAATCCCCCCTCTTTCCCCTCCCCTATTTTTTTCAGCTCTGCCGCCGCTGCACGTACACGTCTCCGTCTCTCCTTCTTTCGAGGGCATGTATTTTATAAAATGCAAATTTTTCTGCCCTCATATCTCATACGGCTTTATCGACGCTGGGGACTAGTGGTAGTTGTGCGCCCTGCCGCCGGCAACGACGCCGACGTTCTGGCGGCGACTAGGCGCATGCCTCGGGAGTTATTGCGCTATATCAGCGGCTTGATGTCTTCCTCTCTCTCTCTCTCTCTCTCTCTCTCTCTCGCGTCTCAACGCTCTTTTTTACCACTTGCTATCCTCGCGACAAGCTGATTTCTACGCAACTAGTTCGTTGACTCGATAGTATGCAGGATTAGATTTTTTTCAGTTTTTTAAAAAACAGACGGTAATGTCTTTTTTGGACGGAACATTGAAAGTGACGAATTTTAAACTGTTTTCATTTTGCTAGATTTAAAAAAAAAGTTTTTTGAAATAAAATTTATGCGTATGCCTAGAGCAACAATGAACAATTCTATTTGCGATCACAGGAGCGCATTTACGTGGCAATCTATAAATACATCGGTATCAAAAATAGATAGCCGAGGGGCGTAGACAAGCGGGCACGCATTATTTAGAAAATAAACAAAATCGTGTCGGGAATTGCGAAAGTCTGATTAGAAATAAGCATCGAGCCGGCGGTATACATAGCACGTCACAAAGACAAACCCCGAGTTGCGATAACACAAAATAAGGCTATTATATTTTTATCGCGCCATAAAACGATCAGAAGTAGGGGAGAATGAGAAAGACCGAGGGAGAGAGGCTGCGATTTCGTCAGTAGTTTATATCTGGATTGTAACGGAACTGCCCCCGGCGAATATGGCACACACGTGAAGGAAACTCCCCGAGCGCGCGTAGTCGCAGGAAAACGAGCTCTTTGATCAGACTTACCCACACACGCTCACGCACATTTATGCTCGCAGAGACGCAAGGTGGAGAAAAGCAGCGAGTCTGAGCTCTGGTGCGTTCGTGCGCGGCGCGTGAAATTAATTAGTTAATTAAGCGCCGCGTGGCTCGAGTATAGCCGCGAGAGAGTAAGAGAGAGAGGCGCTGTCCGTCCAATTAAACGGCGCGAGAGGGGCTTCCGCGAGTTACGGAGAAGACGACGATTGCCAACTGCTCTTCGTCGCTCCACTTCGGCATTCTTCCTCTCTTACTTCGACCGACTGCTCGCCTTTTTTTTCTCGACCCTCGGCTCACCTTTGAAAATGTCTTTTTACCACGTCGTATGCGCATATCGATGAACGCATCGCTAATTGTCTCCATCAAAATGCTTATCTCGTATCCCGGACGATTGATATATTACGCGAACTATTTTTTCGGATAAACACTCAGCAATTTTAAAAGCTCCCAGCGTAAATGCACCTAGGCAAAAAATCAGCAGAGGCGTCGATGTCGCTGTATTTTTGTAAAAACCACTGGTATAAAGCGTGGGGAGGGGGTATCGGGTGAAAAAAGAATTTGCAGCGTATTACACGTGTAAGGGCGGGGTGTAAGCGTTCGTTATCCCGCTGCTTCAGTCTCCCGCTCCTCGGGAGCCAAGAGAGAGAAAGGGGGGGGGGGTAAACGTACACGCTGCGAGGCGCTAACGAAGCGATTAATGTGCGCGGTCGTATACCGGCTATTTCTTCCCGCGGCCAAAGCTTTTTTGCGCGCGCACACGTCGCGGCCTGTACCGTGAGTTATGGCGCGCTGGACTTCTTCGCTATAGACGGAGAGAGAGAGAGAAAGAGTTCTCTCCACGCCCCTCGCTGCAGAGGCTGTACGCTCTTCGACACTTTGTCGTCAAAGAGGCGATAATGATTTCTTGCTGGTTTTTGCCGTGTATGCCCCCGTGCGCACCGCAGCTCCTTGTCCTCACGGCTCTCGACAATGCTGTTTCATTAGTGCGACTAAGGTCGTGCGGCTTGATTACGGATATACTTGCTGTGTTCGTTCGATGCTTCTTTTTTTTTTCTCTCTACTCGGGAGTTTAAGATGCAAATGACGGGAGAGAGAGGCGTCATATGCACGCACGAGACTGTTTCTTTTGACTCGAGCAATTTAGATAATTGTCGGCATTTTTTCTTGCAGTTTTTTTTGGGTACGTTTTTTCTTGAGTTCGTTTGTTTATTTCTATGTATATTATTCATTAACTTCTTTCTAACATCTAATGTTATGTTTGTATAATTTACCTCGAGATGATTAGAGCTGCGTCTCTAGAAGAAACTAAACGTATAATAATAATATATTAAATTTCTTAAATAAAAAAAGAGAAAAATCTCTTACGATCTCGTTACACAATTTTCATAAATTGCTCAACAAATAAATCAAGCAGTATGCAGTGGGCGATCGGCGCCGCTCTCATTTTCACACTCGGATCGAAAAGCATCGCGGCCGTCATGCGCAGCTGGCCGAAGAAAGATAACAGCTCTCTCTCTCTCTCTCTCTCGGCTGTGTCAGCTCTGCCGGGGGCTTAATAAACCGGCGCTGCGAAAATTCTCCGAGAGCGACAAATCGGCGTCGATTGGCATCGGCCCCCGGGGCCATAACAGCGCGAGGGAAGCGCATCGCTCAGCAGAGTGCACCACCGTATGCGCGCGCTCCCGTGAAAATTCGCGAGACGGCGCTGTGTGTGCGTGGACGAGCTAGAAAGGTAAAAAAAGCGCATCCCGCGTTATGGGAATAAAAAAAAAAAAGAGCGAGTGGGGAGAGGGCGAAACGTGTATGTCGCTGCAGGCGGAGAAGTGGGCGCGAGGAGCGATTTGTCCCGTCTGTTAATTAGTGAAAAAACGGAGTATGAATCTCGAGCGATCGTATATTACCCCGCTCTCGCGCTGCTGCCCGGTAATGGATGGGATTACAGCTGCTGCGTTAAATTAAACCGGGAGCTCGACCCTCCTCCCCTCGCCGACCCGCCCGCCCGCCTCCCACCTCTGCCGCACTTGCTCCGCTCACTCTCTCTCACTGTGTCCTCTTCTTTTCCCTTTTCCCTTCGTCTCCCCCCCTCCTCCTCTGTCTCTCTCGTCGCAGCTCTACCTACATTCCACGGCGTACGCTCGTAGAAGCAGCCAAGAGAGAGAGAGAGATAGTAGCGCGCACTACCCGCGAGCTGTTGCTGCTGTTTCTCCCCTGTTCAATGTATACCTATACGTACAGGTACCCTGAGCAGAGTGCGGGTACAGTTAGCTATGCAGCAGTTGCCGGAGCAGCGGTGTAGTGGTTCGAGGAGGCCCTCGTGGCCCGTAACGCGCCGGAGCCGCGGAGTCAGTGTCTCTCGTGGCTACCAGAGAGCCTCTTATTCTTCCATCCGTGCATTTTTTGTCTCCCTCGCTCCCGGGATTGCTCCGACTCCCCTGCCTCCCTGCCCCCGCGCTCTCTCTTTCTCTTGCTTTCCTTAATTGTCTGGCTTCGCGCTGCGGAGCCTTCGTTCGTCGCGCGGACGATTCAATCCTGGCGATCGTCCGTCGATTGCCTTACTTCTCTCGCTCTCTTTCTCCCCGTCGTTCGCTTTGTCTCCCCCTCCACCGCCAGTATATCCCACCTCTCCTCCCCTTCCAATCGTTTCTTTCCTTCTCTTTGGGAATCGAGCGCGCGCTCGCTCGCTTTTTTCTGCGCCCCCCACCCCACCCTCTGCTCTTTTATGGCCTGCCGGTTTTTCCTTGGCGCTATACCGTGCCGCTGCGCGACTGTCGATCTCCCAGACGGTGAATTGTTGTTAAGACGTTTACCGATTGTGTAATGCTAACTTTATTGCCGCGGCGCTGATTCTTTTATATGTGCATAGGTCTCGCGTTGCTTAATCTCTTATTGGGCCGCTTTTCCAGCTGGAAGATTGAGTTTAGGTAACGACGTCTTAGGGGACTACTGGCAGTCTCGATGGTTGTTTTTTTCTAATGCAGCAATTGAAATGTCGTTAGCTGCAGTGTCAAGTTTTGAAAACCAAACTCGGATACAATTTATAACCGAAAATAAAGGAGATAATCTATAGCTGCATTGGTTTCAGCCAAAATGACTATTGTTTTAATGGAGACCCCGATTACGCAACGCGTATGCACACAAATCGAATCAGGTTACAACAACATTAGCTCATTCATTAATATAAGAAGCTGTTAGGAAGGGGTCCGTCATTCTTTTACGCATCTAACCAGTCACAATCAGGAAATATATACTATCTCAGGGAAGGAGGCCGGAAAACGGTCTGGAGCAGAGCCTATGTCCAAGACGAATGGAATCCTGGCAAGCAGACGATCAGAGCCGCCTTCTCAAATCATACCGCGACGCCATTCATCCCGGCTAATCGCTCGGGTCCCGAAATAATTCAGCTCAAACCCGCCAATAAATCGGTTAAGGCTGGTGGCAGCGAGTGCCACTGGCCGAAGGGGGAAAAAATGACGCGTCCCGGGTAATGCGGGGGAGTCGCGGCTCTCCTTCGTCGGGCTGCCTCTCGTATCAGCGAAGCACAGGCGCACGGCGAATGTTTCTTTGTTTTCCGGATCAAAGATCGGGCCGGTGTAGGCCGGTTCCGCGCGATAGATCACCGGTTATCTGGAGAGGACAATTAGGCCGCGCTGCTGCGGGACGGGGTGGGGTGGACTGAAGAAGACCGAGAGCTTGGCCCTCCCCCTTTGGACAAATCCCCCTTTATCTGCTCCGGCTGAACGTCGGCGGGAACGTGCCCTCGGAGCAGGTCCTCCCGGACCACTCGGGCGCGACCGAGAGACGGAGACCGACCGAATTTTCTTCTTTCCTCGAGAGCGCGCGCCCGGCACACTCTCTCTCTCTCGCTCGAGTGTTCCCGAACCTGCGGATGTGGAGAGCTGGCTGAGCGAGTGCGAGAGAGATAGCGGGGAAAAAGGGGGCTGGTACGCCGTGGGGCCAGTAGCGGCAAAGAGGGTAGTCGTGCTGCGTGGGTGGGGTGGAGAGACGGAGGAGGGAGGGGTGGCCGGGAAAAGAAGAAGAAGAGCGAACCCGCGCGAGCGCGAAGGCAAGGAGAGATAGATTACTCCGCCATTCTTGCAATTTCCCTGTCGTATCGAGGCTCGTAAATTCCCGGTGAAATATGCGAAGGGGCGCCTGGTGCGGGCAGCAGCTACAGCGCCAGCAGTAGCAGCAGCAGCAGCAGCGCCGGCGCAAGAGCCCTGCTCTGCCTCTGCTATTCTCTCTCTCTTTCTCTCTCTTACTCTCGAGCCCGAGACTCTCCTCCACTAGTCTCTTGCTGCCCACCTACGCCCGGTCTGCACCCCGTGCGAGCTTCTCTAGCTTCGCCATCCCCCTTACCCTCGGGGCTTTTTTCCCCCGGCGCGTGATCCCCCTTCCCTCGGCCTGTGCAGGGTGTACGCTCGACCACGTTGGCTTATACGTCTTCGAGATGCGCACCGAATCACCTACGTGGATTTGTATGTGACGTGCGAAGGCTGGGGGGAGGGGGGTTTAGGGTGAGACTGGCTTGGGTATCAGGCTGTTTCGTGGCTTGGTGTATGTGTTTGGGTCGGCTCGCGCTGCTGCTGCTGCTGCGAGCGGTTTTATTGATTTATGCGGCACTGGCGCCCATATTGATTTTCGTCGCCTTCTGACTATGATATTGGGAATGATTTTTAGGGCAGAACAAGCATTTTTATGAATTGCGCTGGATATGGCCTCTTATTTATTTTCCGTTTGTTTTAGCTATTTTTTTTACTCTTTTATTGCTCTTACAATGATGGTGCACATGGATTAGATTATAAATTTATCATAAATTACTAAATAACTGAAAATAGCTTAACACATACTTCGTTTAACCAACGATAGGAATCGAACAGCAATAAATTACAAATCCAAATTTTTGAAAAACCGCTATGGCAACAAAAAAAAAAGAAGAGCGATCATGATTTTAATTTAACAAAGTTGAAAGTGGTTACTTGCTTCGGTAAATAAAATATTTCAATGGTTATCAAGTACAGCCAAGTTGGTTGATAACATCTATAGCCCCAAGTCAGAGAAAGAAAGAAAGAGGGATAGAGATAAGTTCGATAAATTATCTCTCCAGCTCGGGCTCGCACTTCTCTCTCGGGCCGCAACGAAAATTCAACGCGGCTTATTTTTGCGCGGGCATTTTGAAACTTGTCCTTGTTATTCCGCTAAACAAGGATATTTGCACAATGCACTCGCCGCAAAGAGAACACACGGGATCTCGCGAAACGTAAACAATTCCGTTTCACTCGCTTGAACTCTTAAATTAAGCCAACTCCCCTCAACCTCCATATCCCTCCTCCCCTTAGTGTGTGCGCGCTCGCAGGTATAATTTCACAGCCAGTTAAGCTCGCGAGAACTCCATTGCGAAATTCTTGCGAGATGCCCGCCTAAATAAATCTTCGGCTACACCCACTTCCCCCCTCCCGCGCTCGCTTCCATCGTTGCTCAAAGACTTCCGGCAAAGTATAACGGTACGCCCAATGAGGGCCGCGTCGGAAAGAAAAACATTGGGTAAAGTTCGGCGTGGCGGCTTGCTCTCTGTATTAAAATAGAGAACTTGGATATGCTCGGCGGCGGCGAGGACTCGGTATTTTCGGCCGCGTGAATCACGTGACCTCACGCGGTAAATATAATATCGTCCTCGGCGCCCTTTAATTGCCGGCCGCGAAAGTCTGCCCCCTCAGTCAGCTTACTCCCCCTTCGTCTCACGAGACTCGTTCAGTCGATTTCTCTATCTGTCTCTTGGAACGTCTCGCTCAATCCGCAATATGGCGGCTTATTTAAAAAGGTCCGGGTTTTTTTATAAGCCTCTACGATGAGAAGATCGAAAATTGTATCGTCTCTCTTTGCAGCCCATCAATTTCTCTCCCTACTAACACTGCCGTATTCGCTCGAGCGATATGTCCTTTTTTCATGTTCCCTTTTGTATATTTCGCTCTGGCGCTCGTTTCACGCTGTCTGGTCGCTTTACTGTCGCCTCGAGAAAAAATGGCGTTGAGCATCATTAGGAGCATCATTAAGCTGATACATTGTTATTGAATGTAGTCAGTTTTAAAAGTCGTTAATAACGTTTTGATTTGAACTTCTTTTTTTATTTCTCTTGCTATTGTTTATCTAAACAATAAAATTGAACTATTTAATCTTCTTTACTGTACCCAAAAAAATTATTAAATAAATAAAACGTTTAAAATTAAAAATATAATTATTTTTAGAATTAAGTGCTTAACAGGAAAAACGAAGCAAAACACATATGAAAAGCGCCGAATTAGCATTTCTGGAAAAGCAACACGAAACAATGGTCTTGGAGATAATTTTATTCCGTCCATCATCTCGAGCAGTGCCATATCTCTCTCGTCGGCAACATCCGTTTCTCGGAGGGGGGATTCGTTTGGCCGCTCCGAACGTGGCGCTGCAGCAATTAAATCGTGAAACAAGGGTCGCCGTTGGGGCGGGCTGTGCTAGCGAAGCAAAAGCTCCCAAAAGGTTTCGAGAGAGCCACAGCTGTCGCTATCGCTTCCTCCTCGCGCATTGGCTGTCGTACGCACGCGTGCGCCTGACTTGTTTTGTCGATTTCGATATACCACCGCCAGCACCCCCCTCATACCCACCTTTTACCGAGCCAGCAGCAGCAGTAGCTCTCTCTCTCTCTCTCTCTCTCTCTCTGATAAGGCGGAATAAAAAATGGCTGTACCGTAAGCTAATGCGCTATGAAGATTCGAGAGAGATCTCTCGCGACACTCGGTAGCCGTGAATGCACGAATGTCTTTCGCCTCGTTTTTTTCTTCTTTTACTCTCCTTCGGCCGACTAGTCGATTAAGATACAAATAGAGACATTCATTTGGAATATAACCGTAAGTTATTCGAGAGCTAGCCGTGCTTTGCTTTATTCCCTCCTCCGGAGGAGGAGATACGCGGCGGCCCAGGATGAGGAGGAGGGGGGGATGCGAGACCGTAAATCAGGCGGCCGGTTAAAATTGCGTGTTTTTTGACTATTTCAATGGCAAAACCCAGAGAGAGTCTATCTTTAGCCCCGTGCACCCGCTTCACAGAGCTAAATTCACAAGAGACTTAATCAATCGTGATTTAGTGTGTGCCGGAGAAGTGCAGGAAGCCAATTGAGTAAAATATGAATACCTTTTTTCTTTACATTCTATTTCTTCCGTTTTTCTCCGATGCCTCTTTTTTTGTTTATTAATCCGCGCCCGTGATTTATTCATGCGGATCGTCGTATTAATAATCCAAAATTAACAATATTAATCGGGAAGTACATCCATGTTGGCTAATTAAATTACTCGGCGTGTAGTGCTGGTGTTGAAAATAAATTGCGAATCGGCAAGGAAATCGATTCGACAACGGGCTCACACCAAAGCTCATAAATATTGAAAGAGATTGTTTAAAAACGAGAAGAAAGAGACGAGAAACGTCGGCAGGGGGGGATAAAAAAGCCGTATTCCTGAAATTATGAAAAAACAACTAGCCTCGTTGTCATTCCAGGGTCACGTGGGGCCCGTTAATATAAGCAGCAACGCGCTGTTGCTGCTGCTGCTCTATCGAGTGGCGCAAGGAGGGAGCTAAGAGCGTACAGGGCCGCTTCTCGTTTTAACACACTAATTACACGCGATAGTGGTCCAACCTGTTTTTATTATCTTTTAACCAGGAGCAGAGCTCATCTCTCGGGCTCGGCTTCCTTTTTTGCGGCCTCGTCGCGAGAACGAGCAGGAGGAGGAGGGCGTATGAAGACGACAGGCGCCCGAGGCGTCCCCATCGGCGCGATTCCCCGCGGCCCTCTCGCGCGCACGGCTCGCATTATCGACGAAGCTCGCTCTTATTGAGCGACTCCCCCCCCCCGCACGCTCCCTCTCCTGCCCGCGTCGTCGTCACGTATACGCCCCGGGATCGTGCGAGGCGACGTTTCTCTCTCGGCGAGATTTACTTGTTCCGCGAGAAAGCAACGTCTTAGCCACTATATAAATTATATATATAGCGAGCTTGCGCGCGTGATGAGCCATATAGCCGGCTGAGCGTCCTCCTTTTTGTCCCCGCTGGATTTTTAATATACTCGAGGGACTACTGATTGAAACGGCAGTATGGAGGGGAGGGGTGTACAGCCAAGAGAGATAGAGAGAGGGAGTGCGCCTCGGCTCTAGAATATAAGCTGCGTCGCCTTATACATTATTTATCGTTTTACGATGAAATACAGTTACTACGCGAGTGCCGGCGCAATTTTTCGACCTTTTTTGTAATCAGCGGCTCTTCCCCCCCCCTCTCGCTCCTCCTCGCACTACCGTTTCTTTTGCTGCGCGCCTTTTTTGCGCTTGCGAACGATATACTGGGTGTACTTGTAACAAGTGCAGCCGAGTACGCTCGATTAGTCGGAAGCCGACTAATCTGCAGCCCGGGGGGAAAGAAAAAGCGATATACACTCTCGCGATCATTGTCGTTTGGGACGAAAACCTTGTATGATTTACGAACTCGTGCGAAATGTGAGCTTTTTTGTCGTTTATTCTACGCACGCGGAATAAAGGCCTCGTTTCTTTTAATGTTTTTCCTGCAATCGTGAAAAAAGAGAGACAAAGGCGACCAGGCACACGAGAATGTCGGCCGGTTGAACTGATACCGATGCGATCGCACGCGTTTATCCCTCGACCGTCTGCTAATTTCCCGGCTCGGCAGGCTCAACGTCGCGCCCATTGCTGCGAGGACCGTCCCGGCAGATTTCCACGGCTTGATAAGGGCCCAGGAAAGGGCCTTGAACGACGGATCGCCTCAGGCTGGCGGCAGGGTGTAGCGTTCGCGTGAACGAGAGGAAAATTCGGGCTAAAAAAGGGGGTGGGATGAGGGCGATAGCGCGTCGTCGGGGGTTGAGGAGGCTCGAGACTAAGCCCGAGGCCAGAAGAAGCGTATAATGGAGAGGGTCTCGCTGGACCGGGACACACAAGTACAGGGGAGCGGGCCAGTGTTTGCTACTGCGAAATGCGCGCAGGGGGAGGCAGAGACAGCAGCCGACGACCCGAAGTCTCTGCGGTGTCAGATAAGAGTTGGACTCGCTCGGGCGTGGAAGAGGGAGAGCCGAGACTGGGCTAAGGAGGCGGAGGAAGCAGCCCAAGTGCCTGCGATTCGGTCCTATATTTAATTTCGTGCGAGGAACGAAGAAGGAGAATCAGAGAAAGAGAGGGAGGCGCGCAGAAGCCAAAGGAGAAGGCATCTCTGTTTAATCTAGACGCGCGCGCCGCGATCCTATCGCCGGGGAATTTATCATTCGATAAATTGCCGAGAGCCGGTATATCAGGCACTTCCGAGGGATAGAGAAAGAGCCCGCACTGCCATGCCAATAACCAGCTATACGCAGAGACATAGAGAGAGAGAGAGAGATGCGTTCACGTAATATTCGAGTCTGCCGTGGTATTAGCGCTGACGTACTGTTCGTTGAAAACATATGCGCTTTCTCTCTCTCGCTCGTTCGCTCGCTGACTAATTACAAATGACAAATTCGCCAGGGAAGTCGAGTGGGCCGCTGTGATTGATCTTATCTCTCTTTCTCTATGCTTATTTATGAGGTGAAAAATGATACGCTCCGATGCAGCTCTCGAGAGTTATAGAGCTTTTCAATGTCCACAAGATTCACGAATTTTTTAAACTTGATAAAAGTAGGCGTGCGCCGACTTAAAAATGCGAAACAAAATGTGTTTTTAAATGTTGAAATGTTAATTTTTTTTATACCTTCTTTTTTTCATTATCATCTTACGTCCATCCACAAATGCGTATTTAATACAACGTTATTCTTTTTTTTTCTGTTTCAGGTGAGTCAGAAGATTCATATTCGAATAATCGTCCTCCTCCTTACGTAAGTCCCATCGAGCCTTCAGCAGCGAAATATTTATGATACATTCGAAATAACAGCCTCGTGAAAAACGAACATAAGAACACACACACACGTACCAACACAGAGACTTTGAAGAGACAGGTAGTAGAGAGAAGAGTGAATGAAAAATTAGAAACATTCAGTATAGCCCGGGCAGCAGCCTGGGGTATCGGAATATATCCCCGTGCGGGCACGATTCGCGTGGCAGCTAGTCCCTTCCAATCTTGGAGAATATCGTATTCCGAACGCGCGACCGAAATCCATTTCCGAGATTCGTGTTATGGCGCCATATCGATGTTGTCAGGGTGCGAGGAGGGGGAGACAGGGAGGACTGCCATTTTCGTGATCGCCATATCCATCGGTGGTATAGCGCGCGATACACACGCCACACACTCTGCCGCAGCAGCCTGGAAGCTAGAAGAAATCGAAAATTCGCCCTCGCGATAATGGCGTGGAACAATGGCCGAACGCGAGAAATCCAATGGCAGCGCCAACAGTTGGCCAGTTCCGCAGTACCTACACCACACGTGTACAAGAGAATATTTGACTTTTTCCTTTTCTATATCCTCCACGGGAGTTGCAGAGAATCAAGCTTACAGTCCTTTCGGGATGATTCCGAGAGAGTGAGAGAGAGAAAGAAAGAGAGCGTGTGAAAGAGCTTTTCGGATTTATGGGGGAAAAAACGAATCCGTGGAGGCCGACGTTATCGGCAAGGAGGTCTCGGACGAAATCTCTTACGATAAACCGGATCCTCCTGTACTATCGTGTGTATGGAGGGATAAAGCTGGCAGGCTATTTTTCCAACTTGATTATATATCATTACAAAAAAGAAGAAGAAAAAAGAAGAATAGGGTGGACGCTTTGATGTATGGGATCCGATTTTTTTCCCTTTTTTCAGGTATATTGAATTTTCTTGGAAAATTGAATGTTACGTCATTACTCTTATTAATTTCTGAGCTTTGGACTAACGGAAATCAATCGACTCCCTGGAAACTAGGTCAAATCGGGGGTGAATCGTAGGGCCTCGGCTATCAAACGCCCATAATCAGCATGTATTTAGGAAAAGGTGCGAGTGGCCGAGGTCTTATCTCATTTAGGAAGTGTAAAATTACATCGGCTGCGGCTAGCTGGGGTATTAAAGCGGCGAAAGTAGCTGCCGAGCGTAGGACGAGCGGAGGCTAGTCCAAGTCGGCAGTCGAGCTGGCTCTGGGGTAGTCCGGGGCGCGGTAATTGCTGCTTCATGAATCGCAACCCCCGTAGCCGCGTCTCAAGAAGGTCTTGCGGCTCCCTACCCCTTTACCCTCTGCGGTGGTCCGCTCCATTAAGAGCGGCTCGCCGTTACGGCGCACTTTGCGGCTTTAGATCCCTGGCACTTTTCTCTCGTCCCCGACAACGGCCGATCTCCATTAGTACCTCTCACTCCCTCTCGTCGTTAGCACTGCATGATGACGCGTGCGCTTACGCCACTTTGCGAGCTCTCGCGAGCAAAAAATTCGAGAGCGATACAGTCGCGTGCACCTTTGGATCGCCTTATCGCTTCACGTGTTTTCAGACTCGGGAAATTGTTCGGGGTAGTTTGTGTGGCGGCTCTGAATGAGCTTTCCTTCTAATTGCCTTTGGGAGTGTTGGGAACATGCGTCGTCAACGTCGTTGCATGTGGTTAATCTTGGGCGGAATTTTTTTTTCTCTTCGTGATTAAGACATTTATGAAATTTCTAGTTACGAGTTTAAGTGTAGGGCTACAATAGTGCTATACCTTATTACGATATTAATGCTAAATGTAATGTGCACTCGAGTTAATCGCCATCAATTCGTTCTGCTTTATTAATAATTACACTCGATCATTTAAATGGCGCACATTACTCAAAATGTAAAATCTCGACTATTTAAAAAGCTGCAAGCTCAAGACCCTGCATCTCGAACTCACCAACCTCAGAATCGTCTAGCCAGCTCTACAAAGGTATACGTAAAAGCAAGACTGCGCGTAGGTTCCCGATGACAGTCTTCGCTCACTGGCTTTCGCCGAGGCTCGTCCATCACTCGGAGCAGCTCTCGTGGCTCAGAATGATATAGGATTGCGAGGCTGTAGGTCTGGGGCTAGAATCTCGAGTCTAAGCCAGGGGTGGAGGGGGGTATAGGTGTCTCTAGTGTTGCGTAATAGACTGCCCGAGCATATTAGCCCGTACGCGGGGTGTAGAGTATCACGGCTCCTCCTCGCCCCACCTAGCTCGCCACTCAGGAGTGCTTAATATACTGCCGCTAGCTCGTTAGCCTTGCGACATTACAGGAGCAACGCCTACTCCTCCTTCGACTCTCTCTCCTCTGGTTTAGCTCGCTGCAGATGCAGACGCGTCTCTCGCTCGGGGCATCTGCCGCGTCAGCGAATTAATCGGGATGGATATGCAGTCTGCGTGCGTGCGCGTGTTGCTTAGCGAAACCCAGCCAGGATTATGCGGATATCGGAATCCATCTCAGCGAGTGTTTCGATGCAGATCGTACTTTGCTCGGCTTGACCGCACCTTGGCCAATACGGAGTGTATCCGTGGCTGTGGCTGCTCCGTCTACGTGTGCGGTGGTTGTTGGTTTTTGTTCCGAATTTCCCTCGGGCTTTCTTGTCTTCTGTCTGGCGCGCTTGGCAGGAGATGAATGGATTTCAGTTTCTTGGGAAAGTCTCGTAAGTCAGCTAAGCGTCGAGAGATGAATAAAATAACTCTCTCGCCTGCGGAGCGTAAGGGGCGAGCAAGCGCGAGCAGGAGAGAGAGGACTGGTTACGTAAGGTGTATACGATTTCAGATGTTATCGCTATACACTCTCGCGCACTCTTTCTCTCTCTCTTGGTGAGATAGTGCTGCTTATAATTCATGGACTGCGCCTTCGGCTTTGTACTACATACACACGGCCGGCTATATCCCGAAGCCCTCTCCTTCCTTCTTCCTCCTTTTGCTAGCCTCCCCCCAGTGACAAATTAATATTATCAAATAACTTAATAATTTTTGCGCGCCGCTTTGCGGAAACGCGAGAGCTCCGCGTATAAATACAAGTCGGTGCTCTAGCAGTGGCGCGGGAAAAAAGAATAGCCGGTATAATTTGTCGCGAATATTAATATTACCAGGCGCCTCACCTCGCACTCCTCCCCTCAGGCTTTCCCGACCCTCTCTCTTTCTGGCTCTCTCGATTATTAAATAAGCGTTATCACGCGTATACGACGTCGTTATCTGCACTGCCCACGAGAGAGCGGATGCCGGGGAAAAATCCGCCAGTCTTGAACGTCGTTTTACAATCTTAACAACACACGCTCGTAAATCAGTCGCGGGCTCTCTTTCTCTAGCTCTTTGCGTCCGTGGATATAAGCCGCAGCAAAAGCAAGGCTTATAATTTACGCGTCTGGAAGTAGGCAAAAGACGCGCTATTCTTTTAAAAATACTGAAAAAAAACACAATCCAAGCGGCGAGAGAAAAGAATCGCGGAATTTCCAAGACAAAACCAGGTGTCCAGTAAGTGTGTGCGTATATGCGTGAGTGTACGTTCGTCGTACAAGGTGTAGAAAGGAGCTCTGGAGGAAGGGCCGGATGGTAAATCAGCGGGGCTACTCGTGGCCGTCGTGTGGTGGTCCAAGTCGAATCGATTAATTCGGCCCATAGCGCCCATGGGCGTAATAATATCAAGCGCGCGCCCGCGCCGGTTGCGATAAGGGCAAGTCTCTCTCTGGCGCGAGCGCGCAGGTCTCCGGGTGTACATACAGCGAAACGCGCCTCGCGGGCAAAAGTTGCACGGTTGACAAGCGAGTGACGAATGGCCCCCCCTCCTTCGCTTCCCCTCTCTCTGCCTCCATTTCCCTTTCTTACCTGTATGCTTGCTTGCTTGCTTCTTACCAAGGGGCTATGATTGCTTAATTCAACGCTGCGGAGAGAAAGAGAGAGAGAGCGAGAGCCCGGTCAAAGCGAGTCAAGTCCCTCCGAGTTATCGAGATCTATTGCCCGGCTGGAATAACAAGCAACAATGAAGCCCGAGAGCGACGGATTGCGCGGCGACCCCGCAACGTTTGTCCATGTCTGCGTGTGTATGTGTGTATGTATAAAGCGTATGTAACTGAGGACGTGTGCGGCGAGGCTGTCTCGTTCTATCTTGAGAGAGGGAGAGTGAGTAAGCACGCGGGATTGCTCGATCGAAGCACGCGCGTTCATGTGCGAGCATTATATTGTTGCGCCGCTTGAACCAGAGGTTTCGCGGGCCGGGGACGCGCGAGTCTTGTGTAACGCGCATTCCCCGCTGATAAAAAGCTCCGGCTCCTTCGTTCCTGCGTATTATGCTATGTGGAGGATAAAGCGCATAGAAAACCTGCTGACCCTCCCCACCCCCTTCTCTCCTGCGTATGCGTTATGCGAAACTTTTTTTTCATTCCGGGGAATTTGCTGAGTGAGATGTGATATGGGATAAGTAATTTGCGCCTACAATTCCTGCTTCATTTAATAATAATAATTTTCAACGAAGTAGTAATGACATTAATCTTTGATACGTTTTTCTTGGATTCTATTCATTTTATTTTTATTTTTGCCTATAAATAAATGCAATCTTCGCTCGCGTCTCTAACACAGCATCTTGAAAATATAGAGCAGCCTGTAGGGATGACAGGCCAGGACGAGAAGGCCACGCCCGAGCTGCTCGTCTGACATTTGAAATTCAAGGGCGCTCCGCATCAATCTACAGCCAAATAACAGCGTCGAGTCGAATACCTCCGACTCTATACAAGACCCCCGGTAAATATTCCAATTTCTCTTGGGCCAAGAGGGAGGAAGGGTATCGTCCGCGAAAGACACGCGCGTTATACATACCCTCGGCGCACCCTCCTCACACGCGTGCGCCTGAAGTGGCAGGCTGCAATAAAGAAGCCGAATACAAAAAAAAATGAAAGAAATGCAAAGGCGAGAAAGAGGCCGTGGTCGCAGTCTGTGTAGGGCGGAAGGGGCGAGGCTCGGAGAAAATAATAAAAGAGAGGCTGAAGCTCTGCCGATAGCGAGTGCTATAGCTTTCTGTGTGCGTACGTGTGTAGGGAAGGGTGGGGGTTGGAGATGAGAAGCGAAAAAAATAAATAAATAAATTCGTGCCCTCGCACGAGCCCCGCATTATGCGCGTTATAGGCTCGCGTGTGTATGTATACGTGTATTGTAGCGGGCGAGAGAGAAAGAGAGTGAGAGCGGACGCTGCAGCCCTGCATAAATTTACGGGATTCGAGAGGAGAGAGTGCGACGTACGCGCGCGCGCGCCGGCCATTCGTCATGCGCGCGAGGCCATTGATATATAAACGCTATTAATTTCCACGAAAGGAATTCACCCACCCGTGAAAAGCCTCCCTTGTGCCCTCTCTCTTATACACCCATACAGAGACAGACAGACGTACACACACACACAGGCTCTCGCATGCGCCGACTCTTTTCAGTCCTTTTTTTCTCTCTCCTTCTCCCGCGCCGCTAAAGAAAGATAAAAATCATGATCTCACGCTGCACGTATGGTAGAGTCGTGCGATCGCAGAGAGCCTGGACCTCTCTCCAGCCGTACGCTTTCTTGCATACCTCAAGGGCTTATTGGCATGCACCCCCTCCCCGGAGCGCGGCTGCAGCGGTAGAGCTCTCAGGGCTATTGTAGCTCGGCAGCTTTTTGTCCCATCTACCCGTCCCCCGGCCCCCCTTCTCTCTCTCTCTTTCCCAAATTTCCCTGTAGACTCTTCTCGAGAGGGGGAGTCCTTGCTGCCGAGAGACTCCACCCCTTCGTCGTCACTAGGAGCAGCCAGCTCTGCTCTTTCGCTGCATTTTCGATGCGCCTGCGCTTTTCTGACGCCCGTGCAATATTTGGTTATTTATGGGGGCGCGTTAGGGCGAAAAGAGGAGCAGGAGGAGGAGGAGGGGGGACTACCGAAAGGGGGGAGAGAGAAGAACGATGGCCTCGCGATACAAATTAAAATGAAAGGCTTCGATGCGCAGTAGGGGCGTGAGGGTGCGAGCTTTCACACGCAGTGCCTCCACTCTCTCTCTCTCGCTCTGTCTCACTCCCTGGCCACAAAGAATGAGAGCGTTTTAAAGCGTACAGAGAGAGCTCGCTTGCGATTATTCAATTTGTTCGACTTAATGATTCGTTCCTTTTTTGTTTTGCCTTTTTTTGCCCTCACTCCCCTCTCGAAACTTGTGCTTGAGATATGGCTCTATGCGACGGCTGTATTTAATTGTTAAATAATACGGGGATAATCTGTTTTAGATTTTATTAAAATTAACCGCACTCGCATAATTTTGAATGTTTTAATATAATTTGTGGAGTTCGCTTCTTGAGTTATGAAGTCTCAAAGTGGCGGTATGGATAATTTTTGAGTGATGGTATGAAAACAAAAAAAAAAAATGAAAAATTGGGTTATTCCGTTTTAGTCATTGACTCATCGCTATTTACATTTACTTTCATCAAAAAAATCTTTCTTTTTTTTTGTTCAATAGCGGTGTCCATAAATAAACTCTTAATTTACCGAATAAACACTTTTGAAAAAGTAAAATAAAAATCCATAAGCTTCATTAATTTAATAAATTAAATAACATATTGCACAACATATCAGCACTTCCTCAAATTACCAATAGGTCATAGTCGCATTCTGCCTTACCGCTAGTACGCAGCCTCGCACAAGTAACGCGTGCAGAGTGAGAAAAATAGCTCTTTCTCGAGCGAAGAATGGGCCAGGGGTTTGAAGTGTAAGCCCGCCACAAATATTTAGCTTCCCCCCCCCACCCCGGGCTCCGGCATATCTTTAGTCCGAATCATCGTGAAGCAGGAGCAGCAGTAGGCGCAGGCAGAGCTTAGAGTCTCACAGCAGGAGCAGGCCGCTCTTCATTGGTGTGGGAAGTGCGGGATTAGAGCGCTGCGTCGACTCTACGCCCCACCCCAAGGATGCCTCGCATAACCCCTCGTGCTCGTCTAGGCCGTTCTCGGTCCCCCCACCCCTCTCCCGGGGAGCCCCCATGGAAACCCCATCCCGAGTAACCTACTGTTTCCCTCTCTCCATCTCTCTCCCACACACGTGCGCGCTCGAGAGCCTGGTTGTCGAGAGCAAGAGAGAGGAGAGGGGGGGGGAGGAGGCCGAAAAAGGGGCAGGCTAACACGCACACGCACACGGCCGTTCTCTCTCTCTCGCTCCATCTCCTTCTCTCTTTGGGCTTAGCCGAGCTCGGCGTCCTTGTCTGGCCTTAGGCTCGAAGTCTCGGGGCGTCAGGTCCCCGAGTCCACCATAGTAAATCAGACAGTCGCGGGCGGTCCTTCTGATCTATCCGTTCGGCCGGAGAGAAGGAGAGAAAAAGGAAGGAGCGAAAGAAAGAGAGAGAAGGAGAGATCGAGCGGGAGCGGGGTACGGAGCGGTGAGCGGAGAGGAAAGTTGCGGCCTCGTAAAGTCGTGGAATAACTCGCTAAGTAACTCGTATCTAGTCGACGGGATCGCTCATGGCTCATAAACGCCTCGTAACTTAGCTGCGAGCGGAGCGAGGCACGCGCCTTCTTCTCCTGCTGCTTCCTCTTCTCCTTCCCGTGTACGCGCCGCCGTTTAAACCGAGAGTGGCTGCGCTTCTGCTGCTGATACTACTGCTCCGCTTATTTGCCCTCGTAACCGGGAGCGGCGCGCGATTGTGCTAGTGATCGCGAGTGTTTACGCGAGTGACGTGATCAGCTGGGTGTAGGCAGGACGGGATAGTTGCAATTGCTGGATTTACGGGATTTGGAGGAAATTGCGCCGCTTCAAAGTGGTTGAGGAAGTTCTTTTTGACGCACGACTGTGGTGACTTGTGAAATAATGCTGTCAACATGACCTTTTACAGTCTTCTACAAGTTACAAGGTAGGCTTGTTGTTGTTGCACTGTGTCATTCGTGATCTTATTGCCCATCGCGTGTCCAATGTCTCTATCCCTTCTTGATTTTTACGACTTGGCGTTTTTACTTTTTTTCCTTACCATTTTTTTTTGTTTATGGCGGTAGTAAAACATGGCTGTTGGATATCAACATATGCGTTTCAATCATAGAAGTGTTTAATAAATAAAGAAAATTCTTATTTTTTTTTTTAATTTATCAAAGTGTTCGATTTTGTAATTCTAAAAAGAGTTCTCGAGTTGTTAGCATAACTTGAAAATAAGATGCAAATTTTTGTCCGAAAATAAAAGCAAATTCTAAGAAAAAAGCAATCATTCAAAACGTATAAATCTGTCAATTACAACTCCTATACTTCAAGCCGAAAATAAGATTTTTATCCTCGTGTACAATTCACGCCTTTCACAAGTTTCCAAAAATACTTCCAATCCTTCTTTTCTAAAAAAAAAAAAAAGACAGGTGAACGGCGCAAACTAATTAAAGCCGCATATTCCTATTTCACTAAACGTCATAGAGTGCGCGCGTGAGAGTTAATTAAAAATAAAACGTAATGACTTTTCATTTGCGGATTACGAGCGGCGCGGGGGCGTCGATGGGGTTTACAGCTTTCTCTCTCTCTCTCTCTGCGCCTCTTTACCACCTAATTTGCCCAATAAATAGACGCACCGGCGCTGCGTGCATTTCCAAAATTATAGTCGCATGCCCTTCCAATATACGTCGCATCGGTCCGCGTTAAATTTAGAGTTAAACGCGAGACTCGCGCGTTCTCCTGTCGTTTTAATCAAAATTCACAGAACAGCCCGCAACTACTCGCCTACTGCTGCCCCTCCCGCGCACCCACAGGCCGGCCTTAACCAAACGCACTCTCGGAAATCGGGGCGATGCGCGTATAATAAAGCCTCCCGGCGGGGGTGTCGGCGCGCCGCCCGGAAAATGGCAGTAGGGAAAACAGTCGGAGTAGCAGCAGCAGCCGGGCGAGATGAGCGCGAATCGTCCGAAAATGGCGCGCATTATGCGCTCGCTCTCTCCCAGCGGTGCCAGCAGAGCTCCCCCTGCCTACCCCCTCGTCCAGCCCTTGATTAATGCTCTCCGCGGCGATCGATCTCTCTCGCGCGACCTGCTAATTGCGCCGCGTCATAACTCTCCGGCCCAGGCTGGCCTCCGCTTTGGCGTCTCCGCGCCGGCGATGCGCCCGCCAGATATATATATGCCACCCCAGGCCTCTGTGCTCCCCTTGCGCGCGCGCTCCTATATACTCGCGCGCTGATCGACGCTCTCCAGCTATGCCTGAATGAGTTGGCCACCCGGCGCTCCCCTACGGTTTATTAAGCTCTAAATACTTTGATAGAAAAAAAAGTAGAGAGTATTCCGTTAACTGTAGCATATTTTTGAGAATCAAAGTTTACGTTTTTAAACGAAAGAACTTGTTTATACGACGTATTTTGACATCACACCACGCACAATAATCATAAACATATAATTTTTTTAAATTTCTCAAAATAATACATACATTATTTCATTAGTAAAAAAAACGTTAAGAAAAAAGAAAACAAGAAAAAGCGCCAAAGCAGCATAAAAATAATGAAATCCAAAAAAAAGCGTCTCCTCAGCAAAAGAAAAGACGAAGAACACGTAGCGGCATTAGCAAACGGGCAGATTTATCGTTCTAAAACTTATCTTCATAAATAGCGACGATAAATAAGGCGCTCAAACAAGCGTTAACTTAAAATTGGCCGTATATTTTTTGCGGGGGATGAGGTGCGGAGGTGGGCGAAGGGGAGAGGGAGGGCTTCGCGCACGCGCTACGTTTTTCACGAGCGATTGACGATTAGGCAGGCGTACCCGTGTAAGAGCACGGCCCGACGCGAAATTATAGTAATCCGTCGGTACTCCCTCCCCCGAGCCCTCACTCCGTGTATACCTTTGTCGCGTCACGTTGTATGGCGTGTGCGCGCAAAGTTAGGAAGTCAGGCCGCTCTCGGGAAAGGTAATGGAAATTTACGAGATCGTCCGCATCGCGGCGGCTCATTAAAAATGTAGGCTTGAGAGCTGCTGCCTTCGAGGACACACGCTAGTCCCAGTCCGACGGCTAAAGAAGAATGCCCTGCCTGCTTACTGATGCGACGGTCCGACGGCAAAACGTCGTAGAAATTACAAGTTTCAACCACGGCCACTTGCCTTGATGTTCCCGAAAGAGCAAGAAAGCGAGATATCGAAAAAAGTTTATTAGGGCATTACACTTTGCAAATCTTCGCGCCCATCGCTCATCGGTTAAGCGAGCAAGCAAGCGTAAGAGCGAATAAGATACGCACAACGAGAGTGTCTATATATTAGCGGACGAGCGGAAGAATTGTTTTCGCGTTTTTATCGCGAGCATTAATGGCCAAAGCGTCCCTCGAAAAATATCATTGTCCACCCCCGCACCCAGCTTGCTTCTCCTTGAGCGAAACAGCTCGCCTCCCACGGCGACAGGAGGGCAAAGCGGCAGAGGCTGGAGGGGGAGAACGACAGATAGCGGGCTCTACCCGAGGAAAAGAAGTTGCGGCTGCTTTTTTCTCTCCTTCTTTTTTCTTTCTCTCGTCTCGAGACGTTCTCGACGCCTATGAGGCATCGCGGCCGCGCGTAGATAGCAGGAAGAAAAAGGTCTCCTTCGCGCAGCTCTCTCGGGCCGCCGCCGCGGCGTTGGCTGAATAATAAAAATCACCCTCCATAACTCAGGCAGGACAAGCCGAAGGGGATGGGAGAGCGCACGCCTTGAGCTTCTTATCTGCGCACGGTCGAGAGGGTAGGTGGTGGGTGGCTGCTCCTGGCTTGCCTAGCCTCTCTCTCTCTCTGAGCGAGGGAAGGAGGGGCCGACATTAGCGTTGCCGCGGCAATTCTCCGGGCTACTTAAGGCGCAAGCGCCCGAGTCCCCGTCGCCTTCTTTTTCCCTCTCTCGCTCTTACTCGCGAGTCTGCTCTCGCCCTCTTACCTCATTCTTTTTTCCGCACCCCAGGCACTTTCTTTTCTCGCTCTCCTCTTACCCTCCCCCAGAACACGCCTGTTTCTGCGCTACTATTAGCCTCCGGGGCTGCTTGCTAACTACCCGCGTGTCCGGGTGTTACTATGCAGAAATGAAATTTTATTCGCCCTCGCGCCCCCCCGCCAGAGATGGCCTCTTGTTTCGCCGTATTTTCACCAAGTGGCAAAATGATTTTACACGAGCTGTACGCCGTGTCCCTTCCTAAAGCTTGTAAAATTTCACTTTATCAAAGTGCCTCCTTATTCAATTAATTTCTCATTTCCAGCGTGTGCACGTTAATAACGAAGCTATCGCATACCTATACGGACTTTCACTTGATTTTCAAAGGAAACACAAAGACAAGCAATAAATAACGAATCTTCGCAAAAGTCACCGTAGGATTAATTGAAATATATATATTTAGAAAAAAACGCAACGACGTGTACACACACGCATAAACGTAGAGAGTTTTCGATCTCTGAAACATCTACCATGTATTATTATCGGCACATACAAGCATTACGTTATTAAGGCCGAATAATACAAACGCAGCAACAGCAAGGGAGCAACGGCAGCAGCAGCTCTCGAAGCATAAAACAGCAAGCTCTACCTCTCTTCCTGCAGAGCGCGGCGACTGCAGGAGGAAAGGAGGAAGGGGGTCGTGCACGAGAAGGCGATACATAAGCAGCCGAGCCCATAAATCAGCCGGGCCTATCTCGCAATTATATCGATAACGGCGAGCCTATCCGGTATCGACGCTCTCCGGGCCCCCTTTGGCTTGCACTCTCTGCTGCTCCTCTCGCGAAGGAGACGAGGCGCGAGATATCTTCATTCGTTCTCCCCCTCCTCCTCCCCGAGCAGTAGAAAGAGGGTGGACGAGCAAGGAAGGAGAGAAAGAGCGACGGTGGCGCCATTATCGCAATGCGCAATGTTTACAGACGCGCGCGCCGCTAATTATCCTTCATTTGCTCGGCCGTTCCCTCTTTCTCTCCGAGCCGTCGGCCGACGTGTCTATCGCCTTGAGATTTCACTCGCGTTGCCCCTCTCTCGCTCGACGAATTATCAGGCGCGAGCGAGAGACTCATCTCGCGAGTCGTTAAACGATACCGTGCTCGCCGCATGATTTAAGAGGCCTGGCTTCTATTTACCGCGCCTGATATTGCCAGGCTGCTTGGCTTCAACTTGACTTTGAATCCGAGCGGACGACGTCGCGCTCGCATTATTTATACGACTTGAGCTCCAGATTGAGTTTTATCCGAATTCGTAAAGCGCATACGCGCACCGATCACGAATTTCGTAATTGAAAATTCAATCGAGCCGGAGAGAGAGTCAATTCCGAATAGCCGGACTAACGCCGGCCGTCGGAACGCGCGCAGGCAGGCGCTTATGCACGCGCCGGCGATTTATATGCGCCCAAGATCTCGAGCGTTAAACGCGCGCGTAAATTTTCTCGTCCAGCCCGTAAATTTATGCGTGAGCTTAAACTCAATTTTCCATTGTGTGAGTGTATGTGCTACCGTTTCATATAGCCACATGCTAATTCGTCTTTTTTTCTCTCTCTCGTATAGTCAATCGCTCACCACAAGTACCCGCAAACTCAATCGTGTGAAAAACGAGTCTCATACGTTACGATCTCACTAATGTCCGTGGACAATCGATGTGTTTTTTTTCCTCAACGTTTATAAACCCATCGACCTTGTCCATAGATCTCGCTTTTCTCCGTTATTATGACTCGGACACGTCCAATTTTTCACCGCACCACACCACTGCTTCTTTAGATCCACACAGCCATATTTCGTACGCATAGGTAAAACAGTATATAATGGACGAACAAACGCAGCGTGTACACACTCAGCAGTATTATAAGCGGAGTAGCTGTACAGTATAGCTGGAGCAAAAGGGAGAGAGAGCTCTCTCCCTCGCTGACGTAACAATCGGAGAAACAGTAAATTTTCGCGTGCATTTGTCGCTGGCAGAGCGAAGAAGCCGCATCTCGAGCCTATCCCCGAGAGCGAAGAAAGAAGTATGGAGGAAGGCAGAGAGGGAGCAGGAATAAGGTCTCCCTCCCATTGCTGCGTCTGCGATACGTGAAGGTGTGTGTGACTGCGCGGCACATATTCGGCCAGCAGGAGCAGAGAGCCGACGGACCGCATTCTTCGCCGCGACGCGCATTGTTCGCCTCCTCCTCCTCCACCAGCAGCACCCTAGTCCGGCCGGTCGTTCTCCTTTTTTTCCCCTTGCTGCTCCTCTTCGCGTGTCCCGCCGTATTTCCCTCTCTCTCGCCTGCTGCACATAATACTCGGGGCCCCGTAACAAGCTGCTGTCGCTGGCGTATTCGTTGGGCCCGTATTCCTCTAGGGGGCTGAGAGAGCAGAGGAGGCCGTTGGGGCCCCGGATCCTCGGAATTTTTCGCCGCTCTCGCGCGTCCTCTCCTTTTTTCTCTCTCCCTCCCGGTCCGAGAGTTTCTGACTGGAGAAAGAAAAAAAAGGCGAAGAAGCGCTAGCGCTAGCACACGGATTTATGGTTTTACGGTTGACCGACTGCGGTGTCTTTCGGCCTCGGCTGCTCGCGCTCGCGTTATAACCATTGACCTTCGAGAGTGGACTGGCCGCCACGCTTGACTATGGTGCAGAGAGAAGGTGCAGGAAGAAGAGGCGGCTGCGAGCGCGTGCGGAGAGGGGACAAAAAAGTGAGCGAGCCTTATCTACCTCGCCAATCCCCGGATTCGACCTTGCGCGCACTTCGCCCGCCGTCGCCGTCACTCTGCTCTATAACGCGGCCCGCTTCCTTCTACTTTTTTTCCTCTCTCGCTCGGCACTGGCTTCCTCTTCCGAACAACACGCCTCTTCCCCCTGCTCTTCTTCCTTTTTTTTTCCTCCCTGTTCCTTAATTCTACCGCTGCAGTCGCATCATTGCAGCCTGTAACTACCTGCCGCTGCATTAGCTTGTTGGCTCACGGCCGAAGAGGCTAGCTGGACAATAAAGTAGATTGCGCCTTAGACCTAACGGTCTCTCGCTCCTGCTTCTTCTACGCTTCGGTCTGTTTTTCTACCGGTAGACTGCTCAGTGCAGCAGGCGTCTTTTAGGCTTGCTATTCTGTTGCTGGCTGCTGCTGCGATTTTTGCCTTTTTTTGACTTTTCGAAGCAGCTGCCGTTAAAAAATCGTAAAAGCCAGATCGTAAAACCGAGCTTGGGGACACTTTTTGTCCGACCGAGAGACGCTCATGTGTCGACACTGGGGCAATGGGGATCGTAAAAATTTACGGCGTTTCGAAAAATTCAATGGATACGTTGATTTTGACCCCCCCCCCTCCCTTACCTACGTAGATGACCATGTGGTACCGAACGTCTTCCACGTGTGACAATTTTCATTTGCCCTCGACGAGTCTAGGTCAGTCGGATGTTTTTTAAACTGTACCGTATGCTTTTCGTGGGTTCACACATTTTTTTTGGGTCGGGCTTATTGAGACAATTTTGAATTTATGAGAAGTTTTAAAAGTACTTTTTTAAAGTCACTTTTAAATGTATTTTTTACAACGAGGCAAACTTTTTGTTCATGAATAACTAAAAAGACTTATTTATGCACTACCTTCGATTTTTCACTCTCGATAAAGCAACTACATCAAAAGTCCAATATTATTTCCATCATCACTTGGACTCATAAATACCGCCATAATTGAAAATAAACGCACATTACGCAACGCAGATAAGCCAGCTCTTCGGCAACTCTGCTCCCCTCGCTGTGCCGGCGGGAGCCAGAAAAAAAAGAAGGAAAGAAAGAAAAGAGAATCAAAGTCCCGCTCGCGTCGAAATCCCATCACTCGAGATAACTGCAATTTAACAGCTCGCCCGCACTTGAGGGGACTTTGCCGAGCGAACCTCAAAGTGCCGATCGTTATGAGGCCGCACCCCGCCTAGCGACTACGCTCTTTCACAGTCATAAACTTTGCCACTCACACACACAGGACTCTATGGACATGTGTGTCGTCGAAATAAAAGTCAGGGCCGCGTTTTCGACTAGCGCGGCAGGGCTGGAATTAGGGCCGCCATTTGTCTCGGCAACGCTTCGCCTATACGGCGTATATTGCAGCGAGAAAGAACGTGTATACGTGTGTACACGCGTGCGTGTGTGCGTGTACGTGTGTCTGGAACGTCGCCGGCTGGTTATTTAATTCGCACAAAAACGCGAGAGTGCATGAATCAAGCTCGCGCGGCGCTCGATTGCGAGGATATTTCTTGCGGGTATAGGCCGCGATGCAGGTGAGCGGTGGGGCTCAAAAAAACGTGGCGCAATTATGCGTTTTGGCGCCGTGCGCGCGCGGCGGGGGCAGACTAGTCCTTCTCTCTCTCTCTCTCTTTTTTTCATAGACACTTGTTATTTAAGTGGAATTTCCAGACTAGAACTAATTAATTGTGATACAAATATAGCACAAATTACCGGCTGCTGTATATAGCTCTGCGCGTACACCGAGTGTATTACGGTGCGTTCGAATACGGAATTTTCTCATCCGATGCGCAGGTTCCGCGAAAAAAAAAAAAAAATATATACGTCGCATTACAGGCTAGACTGGCGGGGCCAAACAAATTTCCAAAGTTTATTCGTTATTTGCGTTGCGACTTTTTATGCAGCCAAACGTTATTTCCTCTTCTTCTCCCGCAACAGCGAGCTGGAATTATTGCCATCTATTATGCCGCACTTCTTTTCCGAAGTAGTTTTTCACGGAGAGTTTTTAGCTTGTGTTGCATTTACGGGAGTTTTTCGCATTGAAAAAGAGGGTGAGCCCGGGTGGACTTCCATTACAGCCGCCGCCGACGACGAGGGCAGCCTTTGCATGCTTCTTTTTTTTCCCCTTGCTCTCCTCCTTCTCCGGGCGCGCGCAGCGGCCTCTCTTTGTCACAATCGATCGAGCTCAGCGCGCCGACTGATTTATAAAGTAAGTTGAATGAGAAAAGTTTTTGTTATCTTTCAAAGGCCAGATACGAGGCAGAAGTATTCCAAAGTTCCCCAACCTCCACCCCCACCTTTTTTGCTCTCTCTCTCTCTCTCTCTCTTTCTCTCTTCCTCTCTCTGGTAAAAGTTGAATTTCGAATTTTAACAGATTGTACTTTATTTTGCTTAGTTTGGATATAAACTTTTCGGTTATGACGCAAGTTCGCGCAATAAATTGTTCATTGAAGATTGCGAGGAAATAATGCTATGTACAAACAAACTGGATAATAGAAATAAAAACGGAAATAATTAAATACGTTTCTGAAAAATCCAAATAAATCAGATAAAATCCATCCGACTTGTGAACTTTATAAACAATAATAAAATGACTATTAAATAATAGAAGCTCCAGTTTTCAAAAGTA
This sequence comes from Anagyrus pseudococci, assembly GCA_030522585.1. Lineage (NCBI taxonomy): Eukaryota > Metazoa > Arthropoda > Insecta > Hymenoptera > Encyrtidae > Anagyrus > Anagyrus pseudococci. The sequence goes on along the minus strand of JAPYYQ010000016.1, from coordinate 130,408 downwards.
TAGTTAAAAGTCGGCCATTTTTGGAGGGTCCGTCGGAACGGGGCAGCAACAGCAGCAGCAGCAGCGGTGTCGTATTCCGAAAGAGGAACAAAATGAGTGGCCCGACGGGCGGCGAAGCCTAGTGCCTCACTCTGCCGTCGCATCGGTTAATCTTTCACTGGGAGCACACGCTGCGCGAGCGAGTGTGTAACCCACTGCACGGATATACGTTTCCGGCCCTCCCTATCTTTCGGCATTGTCGAATTTATATGTATAATACTACTTTCATGTACTGTATGTGAGGTTCATTTTACAAACAGGATAGCCCCTCCGGCAGTGTAAGATTAATAATGTATTTGGATCGCCTTTGAGTGCCTCGGGTTCTTTTTAAAGCGTAGTTGAAGTCTTAATAAAATCGTTTTATCATTTACCTTTGGTTTTACTCTTGAATTTTAGTGTGCAGTTTATTTTAAGTTTAATAAACGTTTGTATTAATAATATTAAAAAAATAATAATAAATAAAAATGAAAGAAAAATATTTTGGAACTTTTTTTTAAAACTCTCTTGTGACTTCATTTTGTACAATTCAGTCGTACCATAACTAATTTAAATTGTAGATAATTCATTAAAATTTTTAAATGAAATAACAATGTTCTTATTAAATGATAAACATCATTATTTTACATTATTGAAATCGCAGCAGACGCAATAAAATAATTTATTGCGCTTCACTCTATTCAATAAATTCACGCGTGCTCACATAAATTTCATGTAATTCGAATTTTTTTTAACCAAAAACAATAATTTCATGATATATCTGCCCAGGATAACATTTTGCCGCACAAAAACGCTTTCTTTCAACTCAACATCCGGCCCCATCGTCATTTCACGCATTAAAACATCCAAAAATATATATTTAATTCAAGTCAAACAATATTCCGGAAATAAATTGCTCGGGTCGCTCGCTCGGCCTCGCGTGCACTTCCCGAAATTTCATTCAACAACGTCGGCGAGGGGCAGGGCGGGGGGGGGGGGGCGCAAGCCCAAAGTAATTAACTCGGGCGCGCATTCCAAAAATTTCCCATTATAATTTGCAACAGTTTAAAGGGTCAGCGCTCGGTGTACACGCCGGCAGCGCACAAGAGTGAAAGAGAGAGAGAGAGAGAGAGAGAGAGAGAGAGAGAGAGAGGAGCGAGAGATAGAGAGGGGTAGGGAAAGAGAGGGAGAGAAGCCCAGCGCGCGAAAACAACGAGCAAGAAAAGTTATACATCTCCCGGACCGGCGCGCGAAAGAGTACTAAAAAAAGGAAGGCGTGCGCAGTAATAAAGAGAAGCTCAGAGCGAGCAGAGGACCGTGGTAGAGAAAGAGAGAGAAAGAGGAAGAGGGAGAACGAGAGAGAGAGAGAGAGAGAGAGAAAGAGCAAGAGACGGAGAAAGCGCGCGTGTAGCGAACACGCGCCCGCGGATTAAAGAGTTATTTGAGTCTCCGAGGCGGCCATAACTCTCCGCGGCTATTCCCGTCCCTCGGCTTCCCTCGCTCTTCTACTCCTACTCTTCCTCCTCGTCCCCCCTCCTCTATCTCACTCTCTTTCTCTTGCGCATCTGGCCTCTCCCTATCGTTCCTCTTCCTTCCTCGGTGTGCCTCGCCTGCAGGGACCCCAACGGAATATTCGAAGATTGGGGTGGGTGACTTTCCTCCTCCACACACACGCACACGTACACACAGAGAGAGTCACGCACAGGATACGAGCTGGCTCCTCCGAATATACACAGCAGTAGCAGCAGTATACATACACTTAACCGGGTTTCTGTAGGGGCGCTCACCAGCTTACCACTACCGCTAGCATTGCCACTGTCGTTGGCAGCAGAGCCAGCGCGCGCACGCGGCTGACAGCTGTTCCCTCGGTGGGCCGGCTACGGCGGTGGGGAGGATTCAGCCTAGTCGCGCCCCTTCCATAATGGCTCCCTTTTCTTCCTTCCCTCTCGAGCGGCACGGTTCGCCTCTTACTTGCTGCCGTTCGTCCGCTCGCTCTCTTTTTCTTTCTCGAGCATCCTATAATGTTTCTCTCTCGCTTGCACGTTTGCCTAGCTCCGATGCTCCGGGCAAGGAAGAACACACTGAAAAGAGTGAGAGAGAGAGACGGGGGCTGAGAGAAAGAGAAAGGCCGATACGCGCTGACGTCATAACGGGTGTCTAGTCAAGGGTGACGTGGTCGTGAAGCCAGGTAGAGCAGAAAATAAATATGCGTGTGGGTGTGGTATACGAGTGTGTTCGTCGCCGCAATGTTGGCCGATTCTCGAATGGAATGAGCCTACGGATTTTTATGACGCTCGTTCGGCTGATGTTCTAGATTATTTTACGAGCTGTTGATGGCAACTCTCTCGTGGCGCCTGCAATAAAGCTTAAACGACGCTAATTAATTGCTTGCGAGGATGTATATTCTTTCCGATATGCCGCACGTACGCGCGTTTAATGATGTTTGTAGAGGAATGCCAAACGATTTGAATATCAGCCCCGCTTATTTTATCGCTTTATCCAATTAAAATTAAAATTTTTTTATTTTCTGCTTATTCGTTTTATTTATTTCACTTTTTTATTATTATTATACAATCTCAATTAATAACATTGATAAATTTTTTTCAACCATTGTAATAAAAGGTCGATTAATGAAAAAAGTACCCATTTCTTTCAAACTCAACAAATCAAGTAAATTCGAGTCAGGTCCGTAATAACTTCCGAATGAAATTCGACTAAGCGCAAATTCATTCATCGGATAAAAGTAACATCTCGGGCAAAATACGAGCTGCCCGGGTCGGATCTCTTAAAGTTAAGCCCCCTCGATACCGCGCGGGTCTTCCCGTAGTTAAGCCGACCGACGGTAGAGCCGGACGAAACAAAGAACAAAAAAAAAGGTTAGAGATCAGGATATCACCTCGTGGCGGAAGCCCATTGCTCCGTGAAAGAGAAAAAAAACTCAGCCGGGGACTCTTACTCGCGAAACAGACGACGGAGAGAAAGAGAGAGAGGGAAGTGGATTGGCAAACGGTGGCAGCACCATCGCCGATAGGCAGCAATCGAATAAAACAAGCGGTTTTACGAGCGACCAGTGCGTGCCCAGACGTATATATACAGGCGAGATGAGCCGGTGAGAGTGAGGGAGTGCGCGAGTGAGAGAAAGAAAGAAGGGAGAGACGAGGGAAAGAAGAGAACGCGTATAGGGGGAGCCTTTTGGCCGCTTTACGAGCGTATAACAGGCGAGTTTATGGCCGACGATCACATGGCTGCTACTGCCGGTTCCCCGCCGCACAAAATACCTTGTGCCACGGCGTCCTGGCTCTCTATACGTATATATATATAACACCCGGGATATCCCATGTAACCCAGTGCGGGGTAAACAAATCGTAAAGCTCGCGCCGTCGGCGACGAGCTGGATTCACTGACCTCGCTCAACCCACGGCTCCACACACACCACACTTTCACAAACGTATATGTATATGCACACATAGGAAGAGTCCTACGTAGAAGGATTGCGCACGCGCGAGACGGACGACGAGGGACGTTCTCGGGCTGTGCAGTTGCAGGAGCACCGTCCGACTGCTTCGTTTCATTATCGGATTTACGTGGGTTGCATAAGACGACGATTAACGGCCTTATCGGACTCTCGAACTTCTCGCCTCTTTTTCTTATTGCTGCCTTTTTTATATTGCTCTGGTTTTAATCGATTTTCGATCACGTAATTAATTTACTTTGAGTTTTTTTGATTTTTTTATTTTATTTAGTCTCGAAGCTCTTTTTTCACCGAACGTTATGAATATTATATGGTTGTCTGATAATGATTATTTAACGTTCAGGACTTTAATGAGTAATGGCTGATAAATAAATTAAAAGTTAGGGGTTGGGAGTTATCGATTTTGGGTGTGTATTTTGGGGTTATTTATCAATTATTGTTCGCGAAAACAATAATTTCGACTGGGATTATTAATTAGAAGGAATTTATAGATTTTAATGAAATTCATTTTAATTATTTTTGAGCCATTTTCAACATGGCACGGTTTATTTATTATAAAACTCGATAATTTACTTTTGTTCTTGTTAAATTATTTTGAATTATAATAGTTGCTAATTAGACAAATTTTTTATTATACATTTTAAGAAACTAATTTATATTTTTGAAAACTGTGTTTGTTCACAGCATATAATTGCCAGGTAAACACACCATTAAAAAAAAAAGATGAAAAAATGGAACAGAAGCAAGGTAGAGAGGAGGTAATCGAGCTGAGGGCGTAGGGGCGTATATATATACACGGAAAGTAAAAGCTCTCATCGCGGCAAGAGATAAAACACACTCGTTTCTCATGCAAAATACTCCCTGGCGAAGAAACACGAGCGATAAACGATAATTTCACGAGGAGCACTCGTTCGAGCGAAATTCGCCGATGTACGAGAGTAGTAGACTACGATGGGAGGGAGGTTTGAAAGCGTCAGTCCTGCTGCGGGGAGGGGAGAGCATAGGACGAAAGAGCGGCCTACCGAGCTCGCGCTGCTTTCGATCAATGGGCTGCGCACGCGTACCATGTGTGAGCGCGCTCGCGTCGGTGTGTGCTGCTCGTGTGTCGGGCGGCTCTGTATACTCCACTCGTCTTTCGCGGCGCGCGCACGTGCGCAGAGAACGCGCCCCGGCACTCCAGATGCCAGCACTGCTTTATGGCTCCGCAAATGGCTAGCGGCCCTCCCCCCCACCCCATGGCCCCACACCCGGCTCTCTTCGATCGTTTTATATGCTCGTCTCTCGCACCTCCTCTCTCAACCCCTCCTGACTCGCGGCTGCCCCTATAAGCTCTTTGAACACCGACTCGCGACACTTATATAGCTCCTATTTGCAGACGCAAAACGACCTAGCTGACTATCTTGATGCCTCTCGTGTTTTATCTTTCTCGCTTTGTCAGAAACCTTGTTATGCCGAAACTTTATTTCCATTTTATGGAATTTTTAAACCATACAAAATTTATTCACCTGGTTAATAATTTACTTTGAGTTTGTTTGTTTTATATTTTATCGGATTAGAGCCAAATAAAATAGTGTCAATAATATTTAATAAAGTCATCCTAATAATTTGAGTTTAACACAATTTTTGCGATTTTATTAGAAAATATTCGAGTAAATTAGAAAAAAAAATTTAGTTCATTAGACAAAATAACTACTAGCTAAGTGTATTAAATTTTTAAAAACCAACCACTTGATTTGATTAAGCCAGATAATTGACTGAATCATAAATTTAAATAACCGCATGTTAATCATCTTTTAAAAGCTTTTGAAGCGCAGAAATTACTTAAAAACGAGGCACTCTTTCGACCTCATCATTTACCTTAGCCATTGCCTGAATTTTTAATTCAGTGATTACGAAAAAACTACACAAGTACAAAGGGAAGTTAAAAAGGGCAAGCAGAAGGGTTGAAAGACGTGAGAGGCCACAGGGACTTTAGTCAATAAATTAAAGCGTCGTATCTTTTTTTTCAACGCTGCAGTCATTAATATGGGAGTTCCTTTAGATTACACCTCTTTTCCTCCATCCTTGGCTTCTCCATCTCTCTCTCTCTCCCTTTTTGCCTTATTCCCGACTAATCCCCGGAGACACGCGCTATTATTGTAACGGAAGAAATTTTAACTCCGCGTAGAGAGATAGAGAAAGAGCGAGGAGACCAGGCGCGCGAGAGAAGTGGAAAAGGGTCGAGCCGAAGAAAGAGAGGAGGAGAAGGAGGAGGTGGAGGACGACGGGAAAAGAAAGAGTGCGAGCGCCGGAATAAGAGAACTTGAGCTCGCTCTCGGTTTCTCGCACAAGTCAAGAGAGAAAGAGAGAAGAGAGAGACGGAGAAAGAGAGCGGAGCCTCGGGGGTGATTTATTCAAGTTAATTCCAATTCCATTGGAGCCGCGAGGTTACGAGAAAGAGAAAGATGAAACTTGAAAGGCAAGGAAAAGGCCAGCGTGGCGGAGACGCGCCTGATAGAGGAAGAGAGTGAAAGAGATGGGGGAGGGGAAGGGAAGAACGAGAGGAAAGAAGCAAGAGAGGGCTGGCGAGGAGGCTATACGGGCGAGAGGGAGGAGGAGGAGGAGGTGGAGGAGGGGGTGGATATTCTTATGCAATTTGCCAGAAAGGTTCAAGAACCCGGGAGATCCCGCAATTTATCTTGCCTTATGTTACGCCGAGCCAAGGCAACGGAAGATAGATGGCGTCACTGCCTCTCCGACCGAGCCAACCCCCTTCGCCTCCGCTTTCCCCGACCCGCCTCGCCCCCTTGACTCTGCCTCGTTCGTTGTCTCGCTCTCTCTTTCACAGTCTCTCTCTCTCTTGCTCTTTCGACCACCCCTTCCCCTAGCCAATGAGGAACGACCGCGGTGGCCATCTTGGATGGAGAGTTGTTGAACGAAAAAGATGAGTAAGAAACTTGTGTATGGGGGAGGGCTGCGTTGCGCCTTTCTTTCTTCCACCACCAAGAAACCGACCCTCGATCTATCGCCTCTGTCTTTCTTGCCTATTTACTCTCTCTTTCTCTGTTTCGGCATGTAATATATACCTATACTTCGGGCAAATTCGTCTGCTTCCTATCGCCGTCCTTCTCTGGCTAGCGTACTCTTTCTATACATATACCGCTGAAGATGGAGAGAGATGGTTAGATGGGTTAGGGGAGGTAGGAGTGGCTCGGGGGTGTAAGCGAGGGGTTGTGTGTTGGCGCTATATTGATCAATTGCTTCCCCGTGCCTTGCGCTACTTTCTACGGGCTATAATGTAGCGCCAGCTAAAGGAAAGACAGAGAACGAGGCTAGGCAAGGGCAGGAAATGAAGAGAAATATTTGTTCAGGAAGTGTAGTATGCGACTAATTATGCGAATACTTTATGATAATTGCCAAAATTGTCATATATCAGACTATGAGTAGCTTTTCAAAACAACTGCGTTTATTATACATTGTTGATTCTCAGAGCATAATAGAATGACGAACGAGAAAAACATAAATTAAAATAGTATAACGGAAAATCATCTATATTTCTTAACAAATCGGTGATACATTTTTTATATAAAAATATCATTAAATATTATAGGTATGAATAATTGCATTTAAAACAATCAACTTATTTTTTAAATAGAATTTATTTAAAATTTTTACTGATCAATTATATATAAAATTATGTATGCATTATAATTATTTAAATTACTAAAATTTATAAGAATACGTAGTAAGATTAGTTCACGAGGTAATGTCATTAGAAAAAAATAATCCGGGCCTACAAGTTATTACCAGACGTCAATATAGTAGATTTATAGTATCGACCGAGTCAGCCCGGGCTAAAACGTCCCAATCCATTTGACCTCATATTCATTTAATAACGAATTTCGCCTCAGAAACCTACTTTTACCATCTGCGTATCAATTCAAGAATCATTACAAACAGTCTCTCCCATCGGCACTACATTAAATCCCGTTAATTCCTCCAATATCCCAACCGGAAAAAATCAACCCCCTATAATCCCGTTGACTAGATCAGTTCCAGTCGTCGGACAAATTTTCACCGTCATATCGCAATGCAGCCGGCAAGCGCCACAAATCCCCGTCGACTTTACAGCCGAGCATAGGCGAGCACTCACAAATGCCCGTCGCGTCCTAAGTTTATGGTCCGCGTGTGCGGCGAAAATTTCGCGCTCACGCACGAAGGCGCGCGCCATCGACAACGAGCGGGGCATACAAGAGACGAGGGGGAAGGCGAGGGGTAGAGCGGCGAGTGGTATCGAGGATTTATACGTGCCGCGCGGCGATCGTGAGCGGCCTGTCAACCGGAGCCGCGTATCTAATTAGCCGGGGGGCCGCCCGCGACAAATCTGCGCCGGGGGGATAAGCGGCCTTCCGCGATCGATTTTATCGCCGATTGTGTTGCCGTCCCCAAGCCCGAGCCCCCCCCCCTCCTCCAGGCTCTCTCGGTCTGTAATGCGCCTCCGCAACGGAGACCGTGTGTGTACGGAGGCCGGACGAAAACAATAACGCGCCGGCGGAATAGCGATGCGCACGCGACTCACCTGTATATGTGTCGGCGATGTATGCCTCTTGCGACTTCTGCTGCGGGTATTATTCCTTCGACTGTCCCCTTCACTCCCTTCTCCGCGCCCATGCTCCCAACGCTCTCCTGCTTGCTACACTGTTTGGCATTGAAGTCCCGTGCGCGGAGCTTATTAAAAATTGATTGCGTACGAGGGTTTTTAAAGCTGCCGCATTATGTGGCCTTGGGACGACTGTGTGTTTTGTATTGTGGATCAGTGGGCTGCGGAGGTATTGTATATATTTTATGTGGTCGAAGGGTAATATAAATATTGACGTGTTTATTAAGCATCGATAATGATTTTCGGATTTTATTAGTCAACGACATTCGTGATTAGACGGATGAGAAGGAATTTCAAATATGCCCAGTCAACTCGTATCTCAATATTCATTATTTACAAGTATAATAAAAAATAGTACCTAAATTATTTAAAAAATACGAGAGCGTTTGTTCTTTTTTTTATATTTTGAACAATCTGTACGCAACTATAAATAATCCCAAACGTTTCTACGTTTATCACGCCCGGTTGAAATATTTCTCGAAATATAATGACCGGAAACAGAAATATGCGCGTGACTATCCGAATCGGACCCTAGGGCCTTTTTTTTCCTGCAGGCACGCATATCCAGAAGAGATACCAGCCGCTCCAATTTCCGACCTTTCCCGCTGTGCCCTTTGCCATGAGCAAGAGTTTGGCTCATCTTCCGTCGGATGTCGCTGGGCATCCCTCGGGTCCAAGCTCCATCTACGAACGGTTCCCGGAACCACTTGGGCGCGCACCACGTGCTCTTCTCCGGCGCGCACGTTTTCGGCGCACGCGGGGAAGAGAGACCCCAACGGGAGTGTGTGTGAAAGAGAGAGAGGGAGGAAGGGAAGTGGCTCCTCGTATATCCCGGACGTGGGCGCGAGCCGAGAGGGCGGGGGAAGAAGGGTTGCGCTAAGGAGCACTGCTGCGAGGGCGGGGGTCGAGGGGGGCTGAAGCAGCGAGAGAGGGAGGGTGGGGGTTGAGGAAGCACGGCAACCATGTCCGCGACGGCGCAGAATCTCATCGATCATTCCCCGGCGTGGCTTCACGCCGGCGTGCTGCCCAAGCGTTCCTCTCTCCCCCCGTCTTGCCCGCCCCGTGCCCCCCTCGTCCCCACCCTTGTTGGGTGTACCCCCACTACTCTGGGCAGAGAGAGCATCGGTTCTCCACATGGTGTTCTCCTACGTTTTTCTCGGCGCTGAGCGCGCGCAATCACCCCACCCTCGTGCCGCGCATCCACACGACGACGAGAGCTAGTGGCTATAGGCCGTAAAGAGAAAGAGCGAGAGAGAGAGCCTCTCGCCCCCGCCACTGGGCGCCCTCGTGACGCGGCAGCGGCGGCCTCTCTCTCTCTCTCTCCCTCGGCTGACTGCCGGGCAATGCCGAGAGACGACGACGACGCCGACTATCACGAGGCTCTCTACCTTCCTCTATTATATTTATGCGCCGGCTCGCGCCCGGGAAGGTTTATGTTTCTCTCTATACGTTCGCGCGCGCGCGCGTCCGCCGCCACCGACGATCGTTCTCTTATTCATTTTTATCCGGCGATCCTGCCTACTGCCGTTTTCTCATCTACGCTCGTCGATCGTTTCGCTTCTACGTCTCCGAGTCTACGATTTTTCGCTCGGCCGTTGTTTATCGTTTAATTTTCGTCATTGCCAATCGACCATGTGAAGCTGCTGTTCGGTAGTCTGTGATGAGATTATTTTGTTTCGCTTATTTGAATCATGAGTCGGAGGAAAGTGAGTGCTAGAGTTGCGAGGATAAACCACGTGCTGGCCAGTGCTGCGTTGACGAATAAGTGAAATTTACCAAAGCCAACACTGTGATATAGATCTGCGTATATTTTTTTTAACCACGACCACCGCCTGCATTGTTGAAAAGAAGGGAGAATGGTGCCGGAGCGGGTGATGCTTCGATGACAGCAAATTGACAGATGCGCTGCAACCGTCAGGCGCGTCGACTCTAGTAGAAAAATCCAAGTTGATCAGACGGTTCGTAATCAGTTTTTTACCTATCTTTTGCCTCGAAGTTTCAATACGCTCTGTTCTTAGTCTTAATTCTCTGTTCTTGTTCTTAGTTCGGCCGCTCCAAATACGGTAAAACCTAACGTGTTATTGAAGTGCGAACGCGTTGAACAAATAAAAATCGAGATAACACGTAATACGTCAGTCGTCGTGAAGTTTCTTTTACGTTATTAACAAGTTTTTATCTTGAAAATATTATTGTCACAATTTGTTATTTCAGAATGATTATTCGTTATTTTACATAACGACATTGCATAATTATAGCGCAACTAAAACAATATTTACAACCAACAAATATTGTATGACTATATTTGTACTTGTTACAAGTTCTTTTCACGGCTAGTTCGTACGTACGTTAATGCTTCCTTCAAAAATAATTTTCAAATTGATCAGCTGACCAAACAAAGATATAATCTACTAAAAAATAGAGCAGACAAGATCCAACTAAAAGTGAACGATACCTATTGTTACGTGACCTTGAACTTTTTGACAATAACCGCGTTACTTACGAACTGACAATACAAGGGATGGTTTTACAGATCGAAGTAAAGGGTAGCGCAGCCAGGGCCGGAGGAGCGGGGCTCGTAGACGCATATAATAGCGAGTTGGAAAATTCCTGTTGTTCGCCGAGTGTCGGCCTACACGCATTGCGAGGCGCGCGTTAATGCATAAAACGCGGGCGCTCGCGTGCTCTCTCGCACACCTTCGCGAGCCGGGCTCTCCCTCCGTCCCTCGTCCTCCTGCGACTCCTCGTGCCCGGCCTCCTTCCTCTAAGAATATGTATCTCGCGGCGCGTTAAAATATGCCGCCGCGGCGCAGAGGCTTGGATATCGCGGTCGCAGCTGCATAAATCAAACGCGCCTACACGTCCGAGCGCTTGTATGTATACGGAGTATTGGTGCTCTCTCGCGCGGCCCGCCACAGTCCGTAACGGTACGTAATTTATTGTTTCAGGTAAGTGACGTCGCCGAGAGCGCCGGCCGCTCCTCCTTATTCGACCCCCCCCCCCTGCCTCTCCCGGCTAGCACGCATCATACTCCTTTGCTCCCCTCGTCACTCCACCGTAGGCTCGGCGACCTATGGATAAGCTCTGTTTCGTATATGCTTACGCGCACCGCCCTTGCGCGACAATCGCGAAACGAGACTGTCTCTCACGAAGTGTGTTGTCCCTCCTGTCCTCTCCGTGCGTTATCCATACGTATACTCGATGTTTGCGGGAGTGAAAGTGTTTGCTGTTCATTTCCCATCTACATATGCTTCGTTACACATTCGGATTCGAACATTTGAAAATGAGTCTTACGTATTCAAACAGCGATCAATTAATATTCGAATGTAATCTCGAGCCAAAAAGAAAAAAACAGGAAGAAAAATGCTAAAATTAGTAAATTTTAATCAACGTAGGCTCGGAACGAGTTCCATATTCCCCAGCAGGTTTCCAAAGAAATCCATCAGCGGGAGAAACGAAGTAAAGGAAAAAGCCATTAAATTCCTGCGACACGTGCGTTAACCGGGGGCAATTTGTAAAGCGGCCTAATGAGCGGCAAATTATACATCATCCGGGCAGGCGGGCGCGCGCGCGTGGTCGTTCGCGTTTTGTTTATGAAAAAGGCGTTGCACGCGCATTCAATTACCCCGGAATTACTCTTCATTCCGCAAAACGCGCCGCTTATAACGCATCTACTGGAGAGCCAAGCCTCTCCTTCGGCCGGTCTGCTCTTGGAGGTAAAGCCTCGGATCGCCGGTAATACCACTATATTACCGTAATGGCGTTTTGAGGGCAAGATAAAGCGGCCGCGCGAAAACCGAGCACAAGCCGGAGAAGAGCACTCCCTCCTCCGGTCTTATCCTCCGCCCCTCCCTTTCTTCGTCTTCGTACACAGGTGTAAACGGGTTTGCCGGTTCTCGAGACTGACGCGTGCGGTTCTGGAGAAAATAATAAAAGCACGCGGGAGAAGGAGAGAGAGGCAAATAAACGGGGATAAAGCACTCGTCAACGAGGCGAAGGCGGGACGCAACGGGCCACACAGAGTCGGCTTGTAAAACACGCGGCGAGATTAAATGCTTCATTAATGTGATTAAAGTAAAAAGCTGCCTGAGTAATGAGCCGGCTGAATCACGCGTCTCTGCTCCCCCACCTCCCACCCTCATCGGACGCGTCCTTCTCTCCACTGTCTGACATTCACCGCTGGGACGTTATGTACGAGTCTCCCCGCTCTTTTATTCGCGCTCGTTTGTTTCCTGCAAATTAACGCTACACCGCGCGCGTAGGTATACACATACCGGCTGCTTTCGTAATAAACGACGTGCCTTCGTTCGGCCTGTTCTCCGTTGGGCTTTTTTTTTTATGCTAATGCGGCGCGTCCGAGCAGCTGTTTTGAAATTTTTGGAATGCGCAGTGTTGTTATTGATCTTTTGAGTATTTGGGTTTTTTGTAGGTCCACTCGCAAATATCGAATTATTGAATTTGGATCGATTAGAATTTTCTATTTAGTATTCCAAAATAAAGAAAGCTCTTTGATTTCGAATCAAAATCTAAAAATACGCGTTCTAGCCACTTAATTAAAAGGAAAAGGAGCAACGCAGGTGGCGAAGCGAACGTGTTCTCCTCGTCGACGAAGAATCCGTGGGTGCTCGGGAAAACCGCTCGGTGTCTGCCCTATGAACCAGTTCGCATCCGGAAAGACGACAAGAGTGTCGGGGAGGAGAGAGAGAGAGATCGGTAGTGTATCGTCCTCCGAATTTTTCTCCTCTCGATTCGCCGGCTCTCTCTCGGGGACTCGCAGAAAGCAGGAGGGCTATGCGGGCTGGCAGAGCGAGGAGGAGGAGGCAACCGGTCTGTCGCGCATACCAGGGGGGTGTAGTCGGAGGAACGCGGCGGCCGAGAGCGCATACACGAGAGCGTGTTGCCGGGGCTCCTTCTGTTTCTTCTTAGAACGTCGTCGGCGTGTCCGGGCGATCCGCCGCGTGTCTCCTCTGCGCTTAGACTTATTTTTCCGTTCCCAGGCAGAGGCCCGGAGCAGGGGGATATATCCGCGTGCTCGCGTGCGCTGCTTCTCGCGCTAGGGGATTGAGCCTGGTTATACCGACAGGGGCGCGTCCTCCTCCTCCTCCTCCTCGTTTGGCTTTTGTGGGAGAACGCAAACGGGGACCGGCGAGCAGCGCGATAGAGCTGCCATCGTCTTGCCATACAAACGTCCCCGCCGATTACATATGCCCCCGCGGGGATTATACGTCCCTCGCCGCGCATAGAGGCGCTGACTCCTCCTCCTCCTTCGTCTTCTGCCTCTCCTGGCACTAAGTACGAGGGTGGGAAGAGTCGGCCAGCCGCCTCCCTATTCTTTCCGTCTCTGCCGCGCTCTCTCTCTCCGCGGCAAGTGCGAGAGACGCTCGCTCGGAAATATGCGCGAGCCGAGAGGAAGGGCCCCGCTTTATCCGGACCCTCTTCAAACCCATACAACGAGCCCACTCGCCGAAGCGCAGGCTTTTGCTCTTGTAGCGACTACACCGCTGCAAGCGTCTTTCTCTCAAACCGAGGATTTTTGTCGACGCGCCACCCCGTTACCGTCATGACGACTGCGACGCGGCAGTGTACTCTCCTTCCTCCGGATACATCGCATTGGCCCACCTTGGCCGACAGGCCTTATTCCTTATGTCCCCATCTCCGTCTGGCTTTGGCTCTTTTTCTTGCATTGTCATTTAGCTGATTCGCTTGGCCGATGAAGGCGCGTACAAAGTAGTCCGCGGCCCTGGAAGCGTGAGAAAGTTATTGTTTTCGCCGCATCTGCATACACTCCGCGATTCTGCATTCATAACGAGCGTGTATCGCGCCGCTTCTCTCCCGGTCGACTCCCCCCCCCCCCGGGTGCTGGCTAATTTTTTCGTCGGGAAAGATCATAAAGCTATGTAGATTGTGAGAAAATTATGAACGACCATTCAGGATCCACATCCTTCGGCCGCGATTGATAAAGTCGCCCCCGTTCCCCCTTGCCTTCTTTTATTTTCTTCTTTTGTTTTTATTCGGCTATTGTTCCAGCTTCCTGTTTGCCATCTTTTCGAATTTCGATTTTTGAGATCGCTTATTATTTTTCCCAGAGTGCTATTTGAATTGGTAATTACGAAAAAATCTATGTGCAAGTAATTTACAATAAATCGATCTAATCCTCGTGAAAATCGTATAAGCGTATCCATGTAGCAATTAGCAAAAAAAAAAGGTAGAACAAGCGCTAAGCCAGGTGAACCGGACTTTGGCTCGCTCTCGATTTCGCGACTCCCCGAAAGGCTCGAGAAAGATGGAGAGAAAAGAGTCTCGCGATCTCCTAGGCTCGTGGCAAGAGCGAAAAGTCCCTCGTTGGCTCTTCTCGCCCAAGCAGAAGACGGAGGTAGGGGGGAGTTTCCCCCATTCTTAGCACGAGGTGCCGGCACACGAGAGCACGAGAGAAGGAGCGCAAGAGACAGCGAGAACGAGCGAGCAGAGAAGCTGCAGAGAGAGCAAGAGCAGAAGGGGAAGAGGGGAAGAAGCTGGCTCGCGCTCTCGTCCTGACGCAAAGTGCAAGCAAGCCAGATGCGATCGGCGATTATGCACTTACGGCGTTAGTGCCCGTACGAGTGCAGAGAGAGAGAGAGAGGGAGAGCAAGTACTTGCCGGCGGGGCAATGCATATAACGGCCGGCTCGCGCGAGGGCAATGCATCTTCGGCGTGACATCGGGCTACGCCACTAATCGCGCGACAATCTTGCAGCCCCCGTCCCTCCGTGCCCCCTTCTTCCCTCGTTCTATAGCCTCCCCTGTGGCGCGCGAGGCGAAGAGTTCGCGGCGTGAAGAGAAGCGTATATCGGACCGAATCGGTAACTCACTCTCTCTCTCTCTCTTTCAGTCGGACACTCGTGTGTGCACGTTACATATCCGCGGAGCTGGAAGCCCTCCTCGGTCCCCCGTCCGGCGCTAGCGATATCTCGTCCGGCGAGCAGAGCTCAAGCCGTACAAACGACAATCGTATAATTAGGTGTCCTCGCGCAACACGCACGCACTCACACTTTATGTCGGCCCGCGGAGAGCTGTACGCGCGGAATATCACACGACACATTGACGACAACGAGGCATTGCGCGCACGCGGCCTCCTCCTGTTCTCTCTCTCTCTCTTCTTCTTTTCCTCCTTCTTTCTCTCCCGTTTATATCGGCGCCCATCTTGTGCCGGGCGCGAAAAGCACCTTATGCGTGCGTGCACGTGTGCGTTCCCTGTAGATCCTCTCTCTCTCTCGCTCGCGCGATACCGCACTCCTCCCGCTTTCAATTGCTCCCTTTTTTTGCCTCTCCCCCCCTCTGGTCCCTCCTCATCTCTTGCCTTTTGTCCTTTTTCCAACGGGAACGTGTATACCTCTCGATTTGCAGCGGCCAACTCTCTGGCTGCTCTCTGCTGACGTTTAAGCCGCTCCTTTATCATTGTTTACAAATCGCGGAATTCGCTCTCTCCCTCTCTCTTTCTTCTCTCTCGAGCCTTCACAAGTTATTCGTTCGCTCTCCTTCTGCCTTCCTTTTTTTCTTCATGTCCGTTTCTTTGTAGATTCTGGCAAAAATCAATGTGGACCTTGATATAGAAAAACTCGCTCAAAGTGAATCTCATTCAACGTCCAGAGATTATAAGTTACCAGCTCTTTTTTTTCGAGATACACCCGCGGTAACTGCTTTATTTTTCCGATGCCGATATAATTCAACAATCGGCAAAACGACCGCCATAGCCGCGCGGCAATTGGGCGCCGGCACATACGTGCCCGCGCGAATATAACCCGTAATTTATTCCTCAACGCAGCCGGCCATGCAGTGTGTATACGCGGACGCGCGGCTCGTACACCCTTCCGCTGCGGAGGCAGGGCCTCCGAGCTTAACCATTATAATTACAGGTATGTCTTTCCTCGCTCCTGAAGCCCATGGCGCGTAGTCCGATAATTATCGAGGATGAGCGCCCGTAAGTGTGTATACACGCATACACGGCTCTCTTCCCGCCGATAGAGCAGCGATATCGTCTCGGGCCATCCCCACCACTCCTGCTTCCCGTCTGCCTTAGAGCTCGGACGGCTACGCGGAAACTCGTCGTGGAGTCCTGCCCGAGCTGGATGCGCGAGGAAATAATTGATATGCTGCTGTGACGTTCTTTTCAATTTACCCGGGCGATCGGACAATCGAGCACCGATTACTCCTCTTCCCCCCCCCCCACACGGTACATTCGTGCTCTCGCGAGAGATTTATACGCTCGAGACGAATTTGTCCGTAGGTTAATAAACGAGTGCGTCCGGCTAATGGCACGACGATTAATTTTTACCATCGATTTGCGCGCGTTACGTAAACGGCACCCTCCGATTGACTGCCTCTTTTTTTTCTTCCGTGAGGATTAAAGCGCACCTGAGTGCAATGACTGGTAATTAAGGGTAACCGAATCTGGATTTTTCGATGGGGATTATAGTTTTCAAGGACGATGGAAAAGTGGCGATGGAGAATAACGCGGCGCGGTCTTCTTTCTAAATGTCTCGGTAAAAAATGCAAAGCAGATACAATGTCAAAGAGAGAGGGAAAGAGAGAGAATAGGGGGAACATAAATCGCGCAGAGTCGAGAGCCAACTATAAATACGCGCCCCCGCGTTCGACGAAATATTGCGAGACCGAGCGCTGGTAGCGAGGTAGGAAAGAAGAAAAAAAAAATTAAAGAAACGGCTAGAGCTCGCGTGCCGAAGTAGGCCAAACACGACAGCCGTAGCTACGGCAACGTGCCCTCGCTTCTGTGCCCTGGCATCTCGCTCGAGGGCGTCGGATTCGTCTCGGGGAGAACGACGACACCGACGAAAAAAAATGTCACCGTTTGGTTTTTCGCGGAGCTGGGAAATTCTGTTTGATGATGAGAGCCAGGTATGAATGGGAGGAATCGGTAGGCTTTGGAGCTTTTAATGCTCGTGAGAAATGGTACTTTTTACAACGTGTTATGATCGAGAAAGTTGTCGCAGTCCAAGTATACGAATTTCTTGGATTTAAATGAAGCTCTTTTTATTAAATCATTCTTGAGATAAATATTCGATTGTTTTAATTTCTTTACAATTACAATACTGACAAGATTTATATTTAAAAACAATTAACGTACGTCTGATTGATCCTTCGAGCATTCCCCTCTCAAATGTTAATCCAGTTCTGAATATTTATCCGAAGCGTTTCGGGGAAAGCCAAAGGATAGTCCGCATTTAAATTCGAAATATGTGAAAGCGCTCATTAGAATAAACGTACACGCAGCACGAGTAGGCGGGGGAGGGGGTTAAAAGCTGGCAGAGGGGCAGTACTATTCGAATCAAGTACGGCGGTAGCAGAACACATCCGTGACACACGTTCGGGCTTTTCGGCCCTTGGGCGAAAATTTACCGAATTCCAATTACGAGCAGACAGGGAGCAAAGTGCCGTTCTCTCTTCAAGTTTTCGACAAACAGCAGCGACTCCGGCGCTCTCCCTCTCTGCACGCGATTCTCCGTCTTTGCTATGCACACGCAGACTGTATACGCCATACGGATGTACCTGTGTAAATACGCTTGCCTTCGGCTTCGCCCTCTCCGATCCCTTTCCTTCGGTTTCGGTTCCTATGATTAAGCGTCTGGCCAATGGAAGCCGATCGAAGCCCAAGACGCGAGCCATTTCAATTAGCCTCGGGAAGTGATAAGGGCTGCAAGTCAATATTTCTTTGTTTCGCCGCTTTGCCCTTTCTTTCTTTTGTTAGCCCTCTCTGTTGAGCAGGTGCGTTCAGTTTCTGATTAAATGGGTTGGGCTAGTGACTAAACACGAATATTGTAATGCACCGGGCCTGAAGTTTTATTTCATCCTAAAAAAAAAACAAATTATATTTAAATAACAATTATAATGTTGCAATAATTTGTACTTTACGTAACATTGTGCAATTTTTCTTTCGGTTCATTACCCAACCACTTAGAATCACATCAAAAGATTCGACCGATAAATTGGCTTAAAATCGTGGAGATATGATTATTCAGTTACCGTTCAGCTCGAGGAAATTAAATTGAAAAAAAGCAGACGCGAACGATGCACGAATCCGTTGGCCGAGGAAGAAGTGGAAGGGGGGGAGAGTACGCGAACTGAATTATGCGCTGATATCGAAGCCGCCGCCGACATGTTCCGAAAAATCGGCGCGCCACTGTGGCGGCGGGGCTCTGCGGTAGTTGTCGGGTCTGTTGGTGCACGCCTCCGTGTGTTCTCTCTCTCTCTCCCCTACCCTTTCTCTCGGCCACGTCTATAGCTCTATATATACACCCCGGGCTGGCTGGATGTGCTGGGGAGCGACGCTGGCGGCGTCGTGACGCCCGCGAACTTACTGCCACAAATCACGCGATTCGTAATTGCTACCAGGGACCTCTCTAGCAGGGGCTCCTGCACGTATACACGGGGTTGCTCGCCCCCCGAGCCCTCTTCCTTCCTCGGCCAGAGCGGGGGCAAAAATGCAAAGGGGAGGGGGGCACCGGATGTTGGAGTGAGTAAGCTCGTGTTTACCTGCGAAGGTAGAAAACGAAGCGATATGAGGCAGCGGCTGTAGTGCGATAAGACGATCTATAAACATTGATGGCTTATCGGGTAATGACGCTAGATTCTTTTCGTGTCGTAATATTCGGACAAATTTGCCCGAGAATGTAGGCCTGCTTTCTTTTTTTTCTCGTTTTCGCGGCGATTGCCGTTGTTAACAGAACGGCATACTGCGGTTTTTCACGGTAAACAATTTAACGACTGGTTGCTTGTTTTTTAAATTCTATGTTGGTTAATAACGGAATGTAACAATTTTTCGCGAACAAGAAGGACTTGATTCTAAATCGATGTTCGTGTTGGTTAAAAAATTGAAAGTTTATTTAACCGCTCTAACAAACTACTTCTTTTCGAAAAATAGCCTTTTGTCGTAGTAGGTCGAGGGGGCTTACGCGCGCCCGCATTTCCGGCTTCTCGGCCCTCCGTCCAAGCACGTCCCAGCATCTCGGCGGCGAACGGGTCGTTAAAAGCATTCGCTACTTCTGCGGCCCCCTCGGCTCGTAATTACAGATATACGAGCGCCGGACTTGCGGTGCCGAATTGAAGAACACTTGCCAAAATGAGCTCCAACTCTGACCAACAAACAATAATGGCTCTTGGACCTTTGTGTGTGTATGTGTGACTCTCGACCCCCGGCGAAATGAGGGAAAAGGAAATGGAAAGGCCGTATGTTAGGGATCAAAAGAAAGAGTCGTAGGAGAGAAGTAAATACAAAAAAGAAAAGTACTAAAAATATATCAATTTATATTTATTTGTCGATATATTAAATCGTTTTTGTTTATAAAATAAGCTTTAAAAAATAGCATAAAAACAAGGTATACGTATTGTTCTTCCACAAATTCTATTTCCAATTTTTTCAACAAACTACATCTATCGCCTGGTCATAATAAACGGGGAGATCATAATAAGCATCTCGGGGACTCTCGATTCGTCGCGATCCGGCGTACAATAAAAGCCCAAAGATTTATCGGCGGGATAAGTCGGTCCGGGAGAAAAAGCAGCCGAGCCGCAGCACACAAGCGATACTTTAGCGCACTTTTCCCCAGGACGCTCGATCGCTCCTAGATTCCCCTCGCGGCCTGACAGTCGGCGCGAGAAAAAGACAGAGAGAGAGAGAGAGTTCTGCGTATACGTGTGGGTGGCAGTATATACCCCTGAACACGGCCTGGCTGAATTTCCTCCGGGCGGCTTCTAGCGGCAGTAGCCAGTGCAGTGCCGCGCTATCGGCATCAACATCGCACTTCATAAACCTCCCCCGGTCGTGTGTTTCGATTCGCTGCCGCGCACGATATGTCCGAGCAGCCGTTTTGATCCTACCGTGGACTCAAGCTGCCTCCATCGATCTGCTCGATGTGCGTATTGTTCACCGTGTTCTATGGAGGCTCTGCTCTGCTGCCGCTTTTGATATTCAATTTCCAAATTGCTGGCTTCCTACGAGTGTTTCAGGTAAACGCGGCTTACTACATAATGGAACGAATCTCGCGAGCTTTTTCCATCTATCTTTTCTCTTTTTTTTTATTTCTCTTTCTGATCAGCGCTTTTGTAAGCAAATAGAAGTGCATGCATGTAAACGAGTAGAGGTGTTGCGCAATTTCGTGCTGTAATTGAGCCAAATACCGGCTATAAATATATATATTATGTAGCTAAGCTTGCGAGGGATATAATGCTAGTCAATTAAACGGCGCGCGTTTCAGCGGCGCAGACAGCAGTAGCAGCAAACGGTGTATAGAAGCGGAGAGTGGAGAAAAAATTAGCCGTAGCGATTCTTCGAATGCATGTAAAAGCGGCGAGTAGCGCTGGGGTTCGATCCGAATGTCAAGAATAGCGCAAAGCCACCAAGAGATCTCGTTCCATATACGAACATCACGATAAATACTTCAAGTTGCGAAACGCATCAAATTTAAATATATTCCCCCCCTCTAATTCAGCGCACACAACAAAATCTGCAAACGATTCGCCAGAGATATTGCGCGCTCGCGCGTACTGCTGCATTCATGCATACAAATATGCAACATTGAAGGAGCTCTCGCCGATCTCTGTTTCTCTCTCTGTCTGTGTGGCTCTGGGGGGAGAAGAGCGCCGCCGATCTCGATGCCGATCGGCAGCAGCGGTAGGGAGCTGCGAGCGCTCGCGCGTTTATTGCGACTGCGCTGCACATCTCTCCGCGGCGCGCTGGTGTTCATTAGGCCGCGCCGGCTTGCACACAATCGCCCGGCTTTTCCGATATATATCCGAGATTTTGACGAATCCACACACACGTCCCGCGTGCATGCATAATCCGGCATAGAGAAGTCCCGCTTTGATCTCGCACCGATCTCGCAAGGATCGCTCGGAGAGAGCGTAAAGGAGGACAGACTGCTGCTGCTGCTGCACAAAGAGCAGCGGTGGCTACGGCACAGGCCACCGGTATGATGTCAGCCGTTTCGTAATCCCCAGCAGAGCTTGACGATCGGCGACCTTCCCTCTCGCGGCGGCCACGTGCCTGTGTGCGGGCGCGTGTCGGCTCTGCACATATAATACACGCTGCCGCGGCTGCCGCTGGCGATCGATCTCGACGCGGCGGCGCCGGTGGCGGCAGCGAATCGCGGCGAGCATAGCAGCAGCAGCGGCTCTCGTGAAAGGCAAATCTCTCTCTCGGCGGCGTATATACGTGCGCGCGCTCGCCCCGGCCCGAGTATTATCGCTATCGGCAGTCGCGCCGCGGCAGTAGCGGGCCCCGCCGAGCCGCTTCAGCCGATCGCTCGCGCTTCCGATCCCCTGCGCCGATCTCTTGCTACCCCCCCCCTCCCACTGTGTTCCTCTGCCAACCCCCCACACCCTCTCTTCACGCCACTTCCATTCCTGTTGCGGCCGTAGGCTGTGCTTTTTTCCCTTTGTTCCAGCGCTTTCCGGCCGAGTCGCTGTTGGCGCTCCGCTGCAACCGATCGAGTTAAATGTGATTTATTTGGATCCGCGGCGACGACGGTGGCTGGATGCCGGGCTCCCGCAGTCGCGCCACCGTATAGTGTCGCGCTCTCGCGCCCGCTGATTTATTGCGCAGATCGGCCGGCTCGGATTGGCGAATTAGGCGGCTGTCGGTTTTGTAATTTCGTTTTATCAAAGTGCGCCGAAGTGGCTTTTCCTCCTCCGCCTCGCCTCGATCTAACTGTAAACCCCATATATCTGTGCTTGCCGATTTAAATTCGTGTGAAATATACATCGATCGCGGTAGCATATTGTTTTCTCATACATCTTGTATGTTACACAGCGACGGAATCGCACAGTGTGTTTGATGTGAATGTGCCTTTGAATAAACTTTAGAGCCGCGGAATTGCTGTTTTCCTGAAATTATGAAATTTCTTTGACGTTTGAAACTGCATGTGGAAAGTCTTGAACATGAATTTACCATTTATCAACCTCTTAGCGTTACATTTGAGGTGAGATTATTTGTCATCTTTTTATACGCCAATCATTTTTTATGAATTTATAACTCAATAATCAAAGAAACGTAGATCCAAAACAAGGAAAAAAACGACTACATGCATACCGATATATACCGATCATGCAAAATTCAAACAGAGCCGAGTCGCAGAAGTGAGAGCAGGTTCCGCTGGCTGGTGTAAGTCTGTTAAAAAGACCGGCACGCAGGCGTTTCGAATGGCACACACAGAGCGTCGGCGTCGTCGGCAGCTTTAATGCTTGGGCAGCTGCAGCCGCGGCAGCAGTGGCCACGTCGTCGGCGCGCGAACGCAAGAGAAAGAAAGGAAGAGAGAGAGAGAGAGAGGCTCTCGCGCGTAAGCCTTGCAGTGGCGATTATTCCCACTGAATCGAATGCCGGGATGAAATTCCCGTGACCCTTTCGGCGGAGCCTCTCCTCGCCATATAGGCACATAAAGCCGACAAGCGCGCGCTCGCGGACTGGGGGCTTTGCATGCGCGCGCCCTCTCCCCTTGATGCAGGCCGAAACTGTTTTTCAGGAGCAAACCCAGAGAGCTTCGCTTTCGATTCTTTGCTCTTTTGGTCAGAACCTTCCCTCTTTTCTCCATGTGCGTTCTCTCTGGATTTCTATTTGGCGAAATTTTTCACCCTGATACGTACCACTAGTCTCTCCTCCCCCAAAGTTTTGAAACGCAAACAATCGCGGGATCGGAATATTTATTATGTCGACGCTCGTTCAGAAAAATGCCGGGAAGAAATTAATCAGCGGATTTTGTATCGTCTCGAGAACGGATTAACGCGAAAAGAAAAAAAAGGAAGGAATAATAATTTTGGACGATCGGACCTCCTTAATGGATATTATAGTTTAACATATAAAGTAATTGAAAAAAAAACTTTATTTTCACATTCGCGGCATAATAAAAAGAGTTAATGATCCAATCGTTGAATAATAACCTTCAGCATTACCCGACGTGCATATCCACGAGCACATCCACGCAGGCTACATTAGCCAAATGAAAGTTCATTAAATAACGCATCAATAATAAACACCTCTCGTGTGTGCCCCAAACAACAATCATTGCGCGATCTATACCCACCATTATACGAACGCCTTGTTCCCATGGACTAAAAAATAAAATTCGCCCGGAGCGTAGTTATTCCTTTCAGACTTGAATCGTAGAAAATGAAAAATCCACGGGGCGACGGGCATCCTCCCCCTAATATTTCTCGAAGAAGCCAGCGCCGAGATTTGCGTGCGAACGGGGGTTGGGTATAGGGCCAGGGGAGCGACTGTAATTTGACTGCGGGCGCATAGTTGGCCGAGTCGTGGGTGGCGTAGACGGCCGGTTCTCTCGGCTCTCCCAGGATTGGCTGGTCGTCTGACAGTTGACGGATGACGAGGCGGCCTTTCGGCTCTACCCCCTCCTCTCTTGCCGCCGGCATTCGCCGCCCTGTACGCACATATATCTACGGGGCCTCTGGGCTCTCCCTCTTGGTCAGCTCTTTTATTCGGCTAGACGAAGGCTTAAATAGTCCAGCCGCATCCATTATCCTCTTGATGGCGAAAATATGAAGTGAGAGAGAGAGGAAGATAGAGAAAGAAAGAACGACGTAACGGGATTATTAGCGAAAATGGGCGCATATAACTCACACGCGCCTCCTTGTGTATACCTAGCTCGGACCGTTCTTAGCCTCTCTTCGGCTCGTTCTTTCTCCTGTTTCGTTTCTCGCCCGCTCCACAACCTTTCGACTGTGAAAAATCGCAGCTATAAAAATCCTACCAAATTATTTCGGGAATTAACATTCCCGATAAATGTAGCTATTAAAAATCCTTTCCGAATTATTAAGCCGCTGAAATGCTGCTAAACAAAATTCATCACTTTCGGTCTCTCTCAAAACGTAACGAATGAAAGGGAAAAAATAGTAACCAAAAGTAAAAAGGCAGAAACAAAACGTAAAAATACGTTTACGTTTACTTGTACGTGTTGGTATATCCTAAAACACGTAACCGCGCTCGGTAAAACCTTTTGGTTCACGTCAAAATGTCACTCTGACGATCATTAACCGACGTATGTACACCCGCGAGCGAATTCCAAGAACTAAACATATTCAATAGCGCGAACAGGGAGGAGAAAGAGAGAGAGGGACCGGTGGTTAAGGAGAACACGAGTACAGTATGTGTAGCTGTAGCAGGGAAAGAAACGGAGAAAGAGCTGGGGCCGTTCCAATTTAGATTGGAATCGCGAAATTGCACTTAGCACTTATCTAACCTTGATTTCTTTGTCGCGCCTTGCATGGGAGTAGCGTCGCCGTCGTCGTAGCCCGTTGTCCCTCTCCGTCCGAAACTAATCACCGAGAAAAGCGCGCCGCGCGCTCCAATGGGGGGGCCTCTGGCCAGCGCGCTGCAGCAGCGGCTATCGGAATCACCGATCGCGCCACTCGGCCCGTCAGATGCGAATCTGGAAGGCGTGAGCCAAGCCAGCCGCGTGTATAAAGGGGGAGGGGGGACCACGAGCACTGCCACTCCAGCCACCCCCCTCCTCCTTTGAGATCTCGAGAAATCTCGCACCATCTTGAGCTACACTTGTCTCCCGGCCCTATCGCCTGGATCTTTGCAAATTAACGTGACTTTCCGCGACGAGGCTCCCCCGTCTCCCCTCTACCCTTATCCTTTCTCCCTTATCCCCAAAGACGACGACTACACGTGAATATAAATTATTCGCCGGGCTAAAAATGTTTAATTACCGTGAGGTTAGCAGCGGACGCATTTTTTCGTAACTTTTTTCCTCCGTCCTTTCTTTCGGAAGATGAAGTACAACCGTTCGGTTGTTTGACATTATTTTTCAGGCGGCGAACATTTTAAATGGGCATTTCGAAATTCACGCTTAACGCTTCGTAATTCCCATATACGTTGTAAAATGCATACGTTGCGATTTTAAGCGCAATTCACAAGCCTGTTCTAATCTTTGCGAATACGGCGAGCGCATCGCTATAGAACGAGCACGGCTTACTGCGCCACATAAACGAGTAGCCGCTTCTCGCTGGCGGGACTCGTTCAAAAAGCCATTTTGTAAAAATTAATTCGCCGCGTCTGCAATTACACGCGCTGCCCATATTAAATAACAAATAAAAACGGCCCGACACACACACAGCCGTGTGTCCAGTATCTTATAATTTACGAGAAAATATTGCAAATGATGCTTGTGGAGCCACGCAATATTATCCAAGAATCTGGAAAATATCCGCTTTTTCCTCAGGGGGTGGTAGTCGAGGGGGAGGAGGACGAGCAGCAGGGCATTTCGGAGCGATGGATATCTCGAAGGTACAGCAGCGAACGAGCGGTGTGAGTGCGGCGCGCAAAAAGCGTATTATTCATTATATCACCTGCGCGCGAGCGCGGCTGTGCGGGCGAGAGGGAGACAGAAAGCGAGCCGGCCGGCAGAAATGCCGCACGCGTGTCAGTGGCGTTGCTATAGCTCCCCCCCCCCTTCCTCCGCATCTCTCGATAAAATCTCGACGCTGGCCGTATTACGGTTATGCGCGGGCTAATTGGCCTCGTGCCTCTCTCTCCCTCGGAGTCCTTCCCCACGCGCTCGCGCGAGCGTGGAAGCTGCGCGCCTTCTTCGGCAGATTCCTCCCCTATCCCCCCCTCCTACGAACTTCTCTCCTTCGGCGTGTTCTTTTCTCGGACCTTGCGCGTTTCGCGGAGTTTCTCGAGAGCCCCAGCGAGACGCAGGCAGTCTCGCTGCCAGCTGGGTATACAGCCGGGCCCGCGTAGTCTGCGCGTATATCGAGGGTATGAGTTACAGCCTCCGCGGAGAATATTACTACCTGTCCGAGTGGCCGAGAGGCCTCGCATCCCTCCCTGCCTCTCTCTCTCTCTCTCCCTCGGCATTATTTATTCGCCCCCGTTGGCTGGTAATCGCCGGGACGTCAACCGCCGCCGTCTGTTCTCTCTCTTGCTTTGTTCCTACGAGCGATCGAAAATCCCCCCTCTCGTAATAACGTGGCTTTAAGACTCCTAATCGGCCGTTATATACCTCGCCCCCTGATCCCATACAATTTTGACGGTCCATATTTTTTGCACCAGGCCACGTCTCCCTTGGCCCTTGCCGCGCGCGCGAGCAGAGCCCACGGATTAGAGCTGTAATTAGGCGAAATCAATTTCTGTCAGAGAGTTTACCTCGTCCTGAGAAACACCAAGCGTTTTACGTTGTTATTTACGTGTCGTAAATATAAGCTATTTCTGCGCACGCGTCGTACATCTCACGAAAGGCCCACGATTTTTCGCTAAACGTCAAATCCAACTCGTAACTCATCTGGAAACATTAGCCTAACCAGGCATTTCTCAATAAATTCTCATTACTTAGGCGCGTGCGCCGGCATTAAAAGCGATATAAACAAAGCGATTAACAAATTTAATGAAACAACTTGCAAAGCGAACACATTTTCGAGCCAAAAAGCCGCACATCTCCGTTTTTTCCCCCGTTCCAAGCGGCGATACCGATCTACATCGTAAAACACAAACTCGGCACAGCGTCCGATGTAGGCAATGCATTTTTCATAAAGCGCAATAATAATAATAATAATAATACGCGTGCGCGCTCACTCTTTTATCGGGTGTACAACTCGCGCGTTTTTCCCTCGCACGCGCGCGCCTCTCATGAAAAGCAAATGCCCCGGCGTGTCTCTAGCTCCCGGGCTCTCTCGCGCGCGGAGACACAATCAACGCACAAAGAAGGAATACACCGGGGGGGAATAAGGGGCGCGCAGGTGATCCGATCGGCGAACGATCTCCCTCTCTTCGTCGGAAGCGATGTGGCACACGTGTAAGAAGGCGAGAACGAGCCGGACAAAAAGAGACCCTTCCCTCCTTTCCCTAATCGTTATTCCATCGGATCGGCCGAGCAGCGAGATCGCTTTTATTTTCCCTTCCCTCGCTCGGCATGGAAGAGCCGATAATAATAAAGCACTTCGGCACCTCGGCCGCGGCGGCAACGCGGACCACCCAAAAGCAGAGTCTGCGTGGACTTATATCAACGTCACGTTCCTCCACGTGCGCGATTACGATATTGCGCGCAGGCGCACGCCGCTCTCGTCACGTATGTGTGTGCTTTCTGTTTACTCGTAGATCCACTTGCTCGGATATGTACTATGCCTGTTGATATGCCGATGCCCTTGTGATAGCGACGTGTCTCGACTCTTGTACGTTTGGCTCTTCGATGAGAAGCGATAATTAATGACACTTGCCTTCGATCATTACCTCGTCTATAGATAAGCTCGAATCGGCATGTTTGAATTGTCGGGCCTGACGGAGCATACTAGTTTTTTTTTTTCAGAGAAATAATTGACTGACGTGAGAATAGTAATTGGTGAGAATCTCGTGTGAAATAATTTTTCGAATAAGTAGGCTATTTTTAAGCGGCTGAAATATCTGCTTTGAAATGACATACGGCGTGGGTTAGTAGGGTAAGAAGTATCTTTAGCGCAATTACACAATTTTGGCATTTTAAAATGGTGTGTGTATGTGTGTTAGCTGCTCCGATAAATTATGATTGATCAGCAGCGCATGAAATATAACTGCGCAATTATTTAACAGTAGTTTTATGGCCTAGCTTAAGCTTTTATAGAAGACCACCCAAAATATCAATAACGTCTTGAATACGTAATGCCACTTACACGTACCAATGGAATTTTAATAGTCAAACAACCTGAATGAAACGCCACGATAGTTTCTCACACTTTGCGAGCCGAGCGATCGATACAGTTTCGACTGCAAGCCTCTCTCTCGCGCTGCTTTTCTCCAAAGCTTTCTTCAAAAGTAAAAGTAGAAAATCATTTTCATGAATTATTAAAGTCTAAATCTCTTGAAAAATTCCGCGCATGGACAGTGGCGGAAACAAACATAAAATTTTCAATAGCCTGCAGCCGGAGCAAGGGGGGGGGGGACATACGCGGAAAGCTGGGAATATTGCGGGGTTTGTCCGGTTTCGCTTAAATATCGATTACATTGCAGATCGGCTCATGAATAAATGCTAATGCGGCGGACTAGCCGCTGGCGCCGATTTGGCGAAAAGCAATAAGCCGCCTATTTAGTCGGTGGAAATCGTAGCCACCCAAGATCGGCTGCCGCCACTCGTGTGCGTGTACAGCTCTCTCGGGTCTTTGTAGCCGGCGATTGTCAATATGCGATCGGCGTAGAGGCAGTGGGTCGATCGCCGGTGATTGATAAGCAGAGCCACGCGTGTAAGCGCGAGCGCGCGGCAACTGTCGCTTGCGGAAAAGACGGCCGCCCGTGGCGCCTGGTCATCTGTATTTGCGACGCGAAGCCTCGGGCGTGTCTGGCGAATTGATTGCCCCGCCGCTCTCGCTGCCAAGGCCTTTTTTCCCTCTGTTATATCGCTGGCTGTGCGACGACGATTCACATTGGTTTTGTAAATAAAAAAGAATTAGAAACATTCCCGGCTGTGTGTGTACAATTGCCCGTTCGTTTGTTTTGGTATGACGCTCGTCATAACGTCTGTTCCGTGAGTTTGCTAACGTCGTGACGGTGTTGTTAATTTACACAGTTCGTTTCGAATACGTAATTATTCCCCATTTTCCTTATTTATATTATTGATCCATTTAAATATCGAAACAAAGACTCAAAACCCTTAGTCACAATAACGAACTAAAAAAAATCCTTTTCTGCGGAGTTGCAGAGGCATATCGAGCTTGCACACGTGCCGCAATCCGAAACTCGAAAAGCCCCCGTTTGGATTTTCCCGCTGAAAGTACGGGAACGACAGTGCTCCCTCTCTCGCATCTCGAGCGAACCCCCGAGGGTCGGGATGCTGCGTCGGGATGCTGCCAGATGGCGACTCGGTGTCACCGAGGCTCCCGCGCGTACCAAGCTCTTCCCCTCCATCCCTTCCTCTGCCAAGGGATGCTGCGTACGCGCGTGCGTGCCGAAGAGCGGAGAGGTGGAGGGGGTAGGGGATGCATCTGTCTCGGAAGCGGCGGCACTCTGCCTCCGGCCGTGCGAGCGCGCGGGCCGCCCTTTCACTTAGCCGCCGCCGCTTGCACACAAGTGCGAACCGCGAATTTATGGCGTGGACCGATATCGCGCGTCTGCATCTAAAATACCGGAGAGACTCGTGTGCCGTTAACCGGCTGCCCGGGAGCTCTTTCTCTCTCTCTCTCGTGGGCAAGAAATATATACGTGTGAGGTGGGGATATATCTGCGTAATAGAGTAAATATAGGCCCGGCGATCTTTGTGAAACTCACTCTGTGCTCATGATCCGACGGACCACTTGTGCCGCCGCGCGCTCGGCGATTTATAGGGGCCACTTAATGTGCCATTGATTTCATGGGCTGCAACCAAGACTCGGCCTCCCTCTTGCTTATTCCTCTTCGTCGTTGTTATTCTTCTCTTTTATTGCTTATTCAACTTGGGAAGGTGTGCTGTATACTGGACTCAAAGATTATTTTATTTTGATTATTTCCCTTGATAAGACAATAAAAATCGAATGATAAGTTTCTTTTTATTTGGTTATAGCAATTGTTGAAAAAATCCACGAGTCCAATTTCGGAACTGATGGGATATTGAATATGATAACAAAATATTGAACAAACACTGAAATTTTAATTGAAAAATTTGAAGACCTTAGTTGTAAGCATGAAAAACAATTCGCAGGAGAAGTTCAAGGTCACAGAGAAACTAAGCATCTTCGTTGTGCTTCCGGCGTCCTCGGCGGGCCGAAATGCGAAACGAAAGAGAAAGGAAGGATTGCCGGGTCGGCCGATTAAATCTGCACAAGCGATTGCGGTAATTAGAAGAGCCATATAACGTCGTTGTCATCGTGCCTTCGTTTATTAATGGACGCGCGCATTTAGGGCTCCGCGCGAGAGGGAGGCCGTAAACGCGGGATCGATAATTTATCGCGCTCGGCCCCACCAGCGCGCGCGTCCCCCGCAGAGCCGCCCAGAGCTTCAGCGTCCTAATGTAGTTTCCCTCTCTGTGCCCGCGCGAGAGAGAGACAGAGCCGGCACGCATTTGAATAACAAACGACATGTAAATTTTGTATGACCCACGCGCTTACCGAGCTCTCGGGCCCTCCTACACTTGTGAACTTGTACATTTGACGCTTGCTCTCCTATATCGTCCTCCGACTGACTTAGATTGTGCCGTTGCCGCGCAAAAGCTTATACGCACTCGTTCTCTTCCGTCGGCAAAGTCGTCGGCGAAAAAAATTTCGAGTTATTTTATTGCTTTGTTTGAGACTACACCTATTTCACGTCCTATTACTCACTTATGTATATTCAGATTCGCGGTGACTCAAAAACTCCATAGACTAAAAAAAAAACGATGATTGCAATCTATATAAAGTCACCCGAGCTACAATGGTCGGTTCTAGAATTTTCATGAGTGAGCAATTCTTTGTTTACAACACAGTCTTTTTTTTGAGAACAACAAAGCAGGTTGAGGATTCGTTTAATGAATGATTTTAATTAAATTTGCATAAAAATAAATTTGTTTACCTCGTTATTAGTTGTAAAGGGACAAATGACATCGATCATTGTCATGCAGAAGCTGGAAAAGCCATTGCAAGATTTATCGTTGAAAATTAAAGCAAGGAAGCGTATGCCCTTGGATAGACAAAGTCTCCGGGTAATTCGAAAGTCGTCTCGGTGTTTCAATCTTAAATCTTTCTCGGCTCGCTTTACGCAGCGCGTCGTTTTCGATAGGCACGGCACGCGGGCCTCGGCAAAGGGATTTTAATTAAAGCCGCCCTTCCAATGTTTCGCGTGCGATTGGAGGAAAACGCGACGATTCCACCCTCATCTCTCTCTCGTTTGCCGGCATAACAAATTCGCCCAACGGAGAATTACACTTGCGCCTCTTTCTCGGATTCTTTGAGCTTGGCGGAAGTGATTTGCATGAGACGCCATTCGTTCTCATAAAGCCCGTTCTCCGGACTTTTCGGATTTACCGATATTTCCAAAAGGTTACTTTGATTAACTGCGCATATTGAATTTTGAACAAAACCGGACGTACCTGCTAATCGATCGTTTTTGAAGAAATTAGAATGTTAGGTGTGTTTATTAGAAGTGAGTAATTTTTCGACTTCTTATGTGAATCCAAGGGGATAAGCGTATTAGCCTAGTAAGATGTATTACAATAAATACGGAGTCGTACCGTACTAAATCACAAAGTGCCCCCCCTGCACCTAGTAAAAAGGTCAAAAATGCTTTTGTGCCTCGAGAGTTTTGTAGAAACGCGCATATGTGTAAATAATAAAACGGTCCGAGGGAACGAGAGCAAAATTCCACTGGCGATGAATTTGCTTTCTGCTGGCTGGATGCTCCGAAAAACGCAGGGCCGCATAAATCAGTCATCCGTTTAATAGACACGCACACACAAATGCGCCGGGGCGGTTTATATTTTTCCCGGTAAAAACTCAATATGAGTCGGTGTGCCGGCGGTGGAAAGTAAGAAATCACCCCCGGACTTTCTCCCTCCGGAGGAGAAAAGAAGGCGAAGGTAAAAAGAGGAGCGGCATGGAGAGGAGCGCTGGCCAGACGACTTTTCGACCGCGGGCGTCCGTCACGCGGGGAAAAGATCGCTCGGGCGCGACTGTGACGAAGGAAGTGGCGCGGCCGGTATAGGCGAGGGTGGACACGCCGGGGGAGGCTGGCAGAAGGCGAACGAACGCGTCAAGGGGGATGACGTCTAAATCTCCCTTTTGCGCTTCACGCTCTGACTGCCCGCCCTTTTTGCCCGCCGGTATAGCTCCGTCCCGCCGCCGGCAGCAACGTCGCCGCGGCTCTCGGGCCGGCTTTCTCGTTGCGGTGCCTTTCCCCCTCCCCCGGGCTTCCTCTTCGACCGTTCCCTGCTCCGTCAGTCCCCTGTGCCTTTTGCTTTCCGTCCCGCAGCACACACACACACAAAGCCAGCAACAGCAGCAGCTAACCGAAAAGGGAGGCGCTCTCGCCTACTGCTCGACAGCGCTGTACGGTACAGTACCTTCGAAAAGTTTGCCCCGACGAGGCTAAGGCTCTCAGGGGTGTCCATTGCCAAGGAGCCGAAATTTTTTTCTCTCCCAACTGATTTATCGGCTTTTCTCTCGGTGTAATCGTTAGGTGCGTCTCTGTGTAAGTGTGTTGTGGATTTTTCAAATTATCTTCTTTGTTTTCGAATACTCATATTTTGTTGTACTCTTGTATGTTGAATTATAGATGAGATTTATTAGTTCGATGGTATGAGATAAATTTAGTGATGAAACCTAGGATGTGTAATCCAATAATCTCAAGTTCGGGTCTTTTTGAGAAGACACATCGTTAAATTATCTTCCTTACTAAACTACTGTAACCATACACATAAAAATTGTATTCGTCAATTAATAAACAATAATTGTTAATTATTTATTTTTTACTTTTACCGCATTTATTAATACGCTAAATTAAAATTTTGTCCATCCACATAATACAAAAAACTACCATTTCTAAATCTCATGGGAAAAAAGCGAAATTCAGGCAGTACGGTGTTCGGCCGTTAAAGTGACCTTTCAATAAGGAGTATAAAACAATAAAAAGGTCGTGAAGCTCGGCACGGCAAGATTTCGTAAATGACTCCGGAGAAGCGGTGGCAGGAAGAAGGAAAGCGAGGAGAGGGCACGTGCTCCTCTAGCCATATAGCATGCACACGTAGTCGTCGCACACATGTACTCGCTCATCGAGCGCGGAATCGATACATAAATATTTACGAGGCCAGCAGCAGCAGCGTCGGTGGCTCGCGTTCCGAGTCATTTTCCGTAAAATGCCATTCACGCTGGCTTTCTGCTATGCGGGTCGGCTATTCTTTCGGGAGGCCAAAGGAGGCCAAAGATTTAGTGCCCTCGATTTGCGTAACAAGCCCCTGGAAAGAGAAACAGAGAGAGAGAAGGGCCTTTTGACGCGCTTAGTCGGTCTCGGGGCCCTTTTCGATTTTTATGGAAGAGAAAGTTGGCTCCGGGGATACACGTCCAAAGGAGCGATGCAATTTTCACAGGAGAAAAATCGGAGCACCAGCCTCCTCCTGCCCTATACGCACAATGCCGAAAGAAAAGTTTCACTTTTGCCGGCTTCGGACTTGCCGCTGCTCCAGTTTTCCTGGCCGCCACCACGAGCCCGCGTGAAAACTAACGCTCAGATTAGTTGGCTCTTGGGAGTTCGGGATGGAACTATCGCTTTCCGTCGCTAGTATTTTCTTTTTATTTATATCGGCTTTTATTTACACTGGTTTACTATTTGAATATTTAAAATAATTTATTACCATTCGAGCACGTATAACATCATCGTTATAAGGCACAACGATCGTCGCATCGATTGTTTTCAATTAACCAATTCGTAGAATAGCCGAGGTAACGAATCAAATCAACGACAGCCAGAACGCAGCAGCGGCAGCAGTAGGGGTATAGATATAGGCAAGCTAGATGGGCGAGAAGGGGGAAAGAAAGAAAACGAAAAAATTCATTTTCAGAGTGTTAATCGGCCAATTGGCCCTGGCCAGCTCGTGTTCTTTTATTTTTTATTTTTCGTTTTATTTCCTTTTTTTCGTTCTCCTACGCCGGAAATTCGCGTGTGTTTCAGCGGGGCGCGCCTTTTTTTCGTCCCTTTCGCGTTCGTTTCGTCGCCGGCGCCGCCCACTCGTCGGTGGCATATATCGGCGCTCGTGCACACACGCACAGACAGACGTACACACAGGTTTAGAGAAACGTGAACGCAGACGCGGGTACGTGTGTGTGTTGTGGTGTGGTGTGTGTACGTGTGCATCGCCGAATTCAGCTGCCTCGTTCGGTTCGCGAATGAGTTATCGCCCGTCGAGCTGCTCTTTCATTTCCAGGGCTCTGCGCGCCAGCTCCGGTATCGCTCGCGCGCCCCGTCAGCAACGTTTTCCCGTCTACCCTCCTCCCCCCTGCCCTCGCCTCACCCCTTACCGCCACTGCCACCCCGCCACCTCTTCCGCCCCTGGTCTCTGTACGTCTAGTCTGCGAGCCTGGGCTTTTATGCCTCTCTTTCTCTTTGCCGCCTTCCCCTCCTCTACTCTGCCTCCCTCTCCCTCTCTTTCTC
Organism: Anagyrus pseudococci; assembly: GCA_030522585.1. Lineage (NCBI taxonomy): Eukaryota > Metazoa > Arthropoda > Insecta > Hymenoptera > Encyrtidae > Anagyrus > Anagyrus pseudococci. The sequence continues at coordinate 96,224 of JAPYYQ010000016.1, read as the reverse complement.
TTTTCGCTTCCTACTCTTTTTCTGCTTGCTTTCTCTTTCATCGGGTTTCTTTATTATTTTTTACGACGTCTTTTATCGCGACTTTGGACTTTTATTTTTGCCCCGCTTTTGTTCGCCGCTTCGGCCAGTTCACCACCGAGGTTTTTGAATAGCTTCATTTTATATCCGCTCATTCAATTACGGCAACATTATTTCTTTTTCCCCCGAAAGATTTTTATACAACTGACTTTCTATATTGAATATGTTATTGCCCGGGTAAAAATTTATTGCAAATAAAATATTTTATTTATTCGAATATTTTTAGTGCTTGATTTAAAAAAAAAATTATAAAAAAAACGATATTAAGCCGAAACGTAATTAAAGAACCAAAAAACTCCTGAATCAATTTTTCTCTCTCTTCCACGCATGCACTCACGCGAGCTCTATTCTCCATCGCATATCCTCACCAACTGTTACACGCTATCTTCGCCGCGGTCGATCCGTCTTTCTCCCTCTCTCTCCCGGTCTATCATTCGGAAATCCAGGCTGGCAGCCGGAGAGGATCCAGCCCATCAGCGCTGCTGTACAATATCGTGCGTGTGCGAGAGCAGGCGTCCAGCGCCGACCTTTTTGGCGGCGGCGGCGGGGAGGGGGAAAGACCACGCCAAGCCAGCTGCTGCTTTTCTTGCGGCAGCAGCTCGCCTCGAGCAACGGGCTAACTAATGGAGGCGCACGTGATACCTCCATAATACTTCCTCTCGCTTTGCTCGTGTACTCCACGTATACAGCGAGTGTGTGTACGTGTGCGGCTAAGCGCCCGAGGAAGCGTAATCGCGAAGACACGCGCGCTCTCTCGAGCGGCCGTCCGGCTGCTCGGATCGTTTGATAAGCATCTGATCGGCGATTACGCGCAATATTCGCTACCGGCGATTTTCTTTTTCTACCTCCTTCGCCTCGGGCCTTGCAAATATACATGCGGCTACATTGATTGTCGGAATAAGAGAATGCAAATTTTTCGCTTTTGCTTTTTCGTCAAAACTCGCTTATTAAATTACGGCTTGAATCTGCGCAACTAGCGACATGTTTATCGTCCGAAATGCCCGCTCTTTCTCGATCGTTATTAAATCCAAGCTATATCGAAGCGATTTTAATTAAAAGTATAAGCGACGCTCTACATTGACACGGGCTGGCGATTTCCATATTAAATTAAGCCCATTAGTAATTGACTCTCCAGCCTGTATTGCTGATTACGAGCTGGCGAGACGATATTTTCTTGACGCGGCCGGTGTAGCGCGCAGCCACCATCCCTTCTCCGCCGCGATTATTACAATTAGCCGAGATAAAACTCCGACGTGGGATGTGCAGGCATGTATAGACTCGGTCTATTGCAAAATCGGAAATGTGTCCTGCTGTGACCTTCGCGAAATTCAACGGCTAGCGGCGCGGAAAGCGGCTGCATTTTGGCGAAATGCCAATATCAGCTCTATGCCCGGCCCTCCCTTCCCCGTCCATTGCTGTATATACGTATACGCTCTGTATGTACACCGTCGACAGTGCCCGTCTCGCTTTGGCGCACGCAACGATATCGAGCGACGCTTCCGCGAGCGTGCGTTTGACCTTTCGAGCCATTCCACGCCCTATCTCGTTGGATATCCTGATTCGCTTTTGTTCGAAAAAAAGTTTATTTTTCCCGCCGACGTTGAAATTAACGTTGGTTCAACGTTATTCTTTTATTTGGCAGTTCTTTAAATAAATCATGGGATTCCATTATAGAAAAATACTCGTTGCGCAGTGTCCATCATTGGCGCGTAATGTCGGATAGCCATCCTGGCACTTGGCCGTCTTGTCTCGGGGGTTTGAAAAGGGGTCGCAGAATCTCTAATATTCCTTCTGGAAGCTTGACGGCTTGGCAATTTCCTCTTTCAAAAGTTTTCCGGAAGCCCGGCCGGATCGTTCCCGGGAGAGAGGCGCGGAGCGACGTCTCTCTTTCTGACTTCCCCTTATCCCTGCTCCCGAGACTACTTCCCTATCATCCTGCCTCCCTCCTCTTCCATCCTGCCTCTTGGCGCACCAGCTTTTGCTTTCTTTACTTGTTTACCCTTTTGTGTTTTTTGCCCTCTTTCCAGCGCTTTTTCCAACTTTGACGTTTATTTGTCTTTCGCCGCTGGCGCGGTGGCGCATTTCTCCCCGGGAAAAGTTAAGGACAATATTTGTAAAGATTAAGTAATGGCGCAGCAGGACTGATCACTTGAATTTATGATGATACGCGGGGATGCTCGATCTTGTTTGCTTTTACCCCGCGTGCTTCAGCAGATTTTTCTCTTCTCCGATGTTATTTTAGTCGGTTAAGTGATTAATATAGTACAAATGAGATTGATATTATATTGTACGATATGCAATAAAAATTCGAATTTAACGAATTTGTGCAAACAAAAATTAACTTGAAATTTATGTGAATGCGACGATATTACAACACAGCAAATAGAACGAATATATTTAAAAAATCAAAAACCTCTTACACATCTACTTCCTGTTAATCAGCTTCTCGAGAATAAGTAAAAAAAATAGAAGAAGCATCGCGGCCACTACTCCGTCCGCAAGAGCGTCTAGAGGCTGCGTTTTGATCCCACCCACTTTCTTTCATAGCTGCTCGGCTTCTGGCTTTTTGATCTATGGCCCTTCTTCCCGCTACGTCGACCGCGAGAGAGGGTGACTTTAGCTCCCCCTTAGCTCGTCCCTCTCTCTCTCTCCTTCTCTCTTCCTCCAAAAGCCGTCTAATCCCCGGGCTGTACACGTCTAGGCGCGATATACGCAGCTCTATACCGCTGACACGCACACAAGTGAGAGTTACCCATGCACACGCCATAGGCGAGCGCGTCACGGTTCCCATTACTGTAATTGCGGCATCGATCCAAACGCCTTGTTCTCTCTTTCTTTCCTTCATGTTTTCTCTCCCTCCCTCTTGGTGCGCGCTCGACTTGTTTTGCACGAATGAAGACCGAGAAGGGGGGGAGCCTGCGAGATCGGAATCGATCGGACTTGAAAATTACAGGCTTATGACGCTGCGCGCGGGTCCCGTCTACTCCGGATACGAGAGACTACGGCTCTCTTGCAATTGACACACGCTCTTGTGTATGTGTGTATATAGATGTACAGTTTGTACGTGATACGTCGACCATGATATCGTTCGCTCGTAAGCGTATTTCTCATTTCTTGCTCTCAATCAAGTTCGTCCAAGTTGGCTAAAGCGCCTGGGCGTTTGTTTTTTTTTCGTATTAATTATATCGGTCGCTGATCGACTCCCGGCTTTCTTTCAAAGCCTAACACTTTGATTTTTGGAGGATCTTTTCTAGCCCCTTCGGCAGTCCCGTTCATCCGGCAGTAGATGTTATATTAACCAACCCAGCCTGGTCTACCTTAATGGAAACCGCGTCCGTTTAATCATAATTCGACTCGGCCAATCGCTGACCTCGATTTCCACGCTCTACGTTTTAGTTGAGAAAGAACTGTATGTCAGGCAGATGAGAAAAATGTTCGTGTATTATTTTTTTCTTTATTATTATCTAGCCTCGGCGAACACTTAAAAATTTCACCGTCTCCTGGTCCAGTGTGTATGCGTGTGTATACGTGTGTGCTTGCCGGCAAATTCCCGGCATCCCTCGACTATCTCCAATTACTCAAAGTCTCCTAAAATTAGACATTCGAAACGCAAACTACCATCTTTTTCCCTCTGGCATCGCAGCTCCTCCCCTTACCCTTCATCCCGCTGCTCTAGCCTTCTCTCTCTCGTTCCAGGTATATATCGCAAGAAAGAGAGAGAGAGAGTTCTTTTTCCCTTTCGCTCTTGGTCTCCCCTTCTCTCTATTTTTCTCTCTCTCTCTCGTTCGCTCCTCTGCCCCTCCGACAGTTTTAAATTGAAAGAGAGAAAAAAAGGTTTAGCAAGCGAATATAAGGCTTGGGAGAGTGAGAATGCGGGGGCGAGAGTCGAGAGCGCGCAATCAAGCGGATGCTTTCGTTTGAAAGTGCCGAGGGCTAGGAAGCTCTCCCTCCCTCTCTCTCTCACTCCTGATCGGCTTATTCTTTCTCGCTCTCTATCTCTCTCGGAGCGGATCGAAAGCGTTAGAGCGAGCAATGGAGAGGGTAAATTGGAATTCCGCGACGGGCGACGAGAGCTATTCTTCTCCAAAGCCAGACCCCCGCGCTCTTGTCCTTCTTCGACGTTTTCTTTATCTGTGTATACAGCAAGAGCGAACGAGTGTGGACGTACAGTTGGATGTAGGAGGGTATAAAGAAAGTTGCGTCTGCAGCCGGATCGTGAAAAATCGCTACTATTACGGCAAAACAAACACGTTTAAATTCAATTAACTTGATGCTTTATTAATAAGTACAAGAGCAAAAATTGTTCAATTATCCGCCAAGTTATTAAATGACGAGGAGAAAGAAAAAAAGAATAAAATAAAACAAAGTCGATGATCATCAAAAAACATCGGCGCGAACGGAATTCAAGGCAGAGAAAGAGAGTGAGGGAGAGGGGGGGCGATAAAAAGCCCAGTATAGAGTAGAGAGGGACGTACACACATCCCGATCGTTGGGCTGGAGAGGGGAAAAAACGGATGCGAGAGCGAGCGAGCGATGATGCTGGCGTATACGAAGGAGAGAGAGAGAGAGAGAGAGAGAGCGAGAGAGCGAGAAGGGAGAGCAAGCGAGCGAACGCGCGTGGTATAGGGAGCCGGGGAATATTTACTGCCATCTTCTCTCGCTCCGGCGCTCTCTCGGCCACGCGGAGATTCACTGGCGAGGAGTTGTAAACACCTCTTAAACTGAGTCCAGATACCATCTATAGCCCCCACCCCTTGCCTCTCTTCTCTCGCTACTCTTTCTCGGCGTCTCGGTGCTTTTGTCGCGCAGCCTCTTTGACGAGAGCGGCTATTTTGACCAAAGTGTTAACTAACTGCGACGTCGATTGTTATTGCTGCAGTGATAAGATCGGATCGCCTCTTGGAAGCTTTATTTTTTTCTTTCTCCTTTTAGCTCTCTTCTCTTAAACTTTCTTTCCTTTCTCTCTCTTTTTTTTGGCGCATGAAAAATTCATTTTCAACGGGCTATATCACGGGTAAGGGGTGGTTTAATGACTTTCATTACGCGATAAGGAAGGAGGAGCCGAGAGCGTGTTTACGAGCTCTGGCTCGGCTCTGATCGCTCTCGTGCTACTGCTACTGCCGCTCTGTACTGCCGCTGGCAGGTTACGGCCGTTTTACGAGTATATATACGTGTTTACGTAATCTGTGGCGATTGTGATAAAAGTTTATGGGACACCTGTATCTCCCCCAGCTGCTTGCTACTGCTGCTCGGAGCTCTCTCGTTCTCGGTCGTTGTGTGCGGTCGGGTTCGCGCGCGATAAACGTATATGTGCTAACTTAATGAATTCATTATTGAATAGAATATTTATTGTTCGCTCGTAATTTACAAGCTCGTAAAATAAAATGCCCTGCAATTATGTTACGTTGGTTTTCCGCAATTACGTGGATTGCCATGGAAAAAATTTTATTTATTTTTTATTCTCTAGGCGATGGAGTAAGTGAAAATTAAGCGATTATCGCTCGAATAAGTTGAATAACGTCGTTTAACGAAAAACAATTTTTTTTCTAATATTATTTTGGAAAAATTAAAAATCATAAACAATTTGTATTTATTTAAGTATGACATAAACTATTGGAAATCGTCTTAGAACGTACGCACAACAATAAAAGCTCTTACACGGAATATTCGTCGCGCGGGAGCAGGGCAGAAGGGGAATTATACGCAAAGCGAGTTTTCGTGCAGCGGCGCGAGGAATAAATCCAGCAAAGATGGATGAAAGACGCGATGGCGTCGGGCGGAGGTCCTGAAAAGCTTGATACCCCGCGGCCCGAGCACGGGGCAAAGTCTGTGTATATACGTGGGCTCTCGTGCAAGAGCGAGGGAGAGGCAGCTAAACCGGCCGGGCGGGTTGGGGAGCAGAGAGAGCGGGGGGTGGTTGAGGCGCGCGCGCGTAGACGAGAGAGCTTGCGGAGACGCGGAGATGTAGAACGAGAGGGACAAATAGAAGGAGAGGGCGAACCCACTAAATCAATACTCTGCCATCGCTCCGGCTCATCCCCCCTCTCGCCGCTGCGCCCCCCCCCCCTATAGCTTCCTTGCCCACCCCGCCGCCCAGCGGCAGCAGCGGCCTTCTCGCTCGCTGCCACTGCCTCGGCTCTAACCCCGTCTCTCTTTCACTCCGGCTCCTTGGCTCTCCCCTTCGAACTAGATTTTCGCGTCGCTCGTCCTCCCTACCTTCTCTCACACTCTCTTGCTCTCTCTTTCTATAGCAATGCCTCGGGCCTAGAGCCCAGCCAAATAACCGGTGTATTTTATAAAATTATTTCAAGCTCCGCTCAGCTCTCTTTTCTAATTTATAGCATTCGAGGATTTTTCGCCTTTTTTTTTAACTTGTAATTATACACCGTCGACCTGACATGTGCATTCATTTTTTTTTGTCAATTAAAAAATAAAGAAACTTTTGCAGCCTTGTAAAATGCAGGTCAATTTTCTTTCTAACTAATAGTTTGCCAGTAGATGATCCTAATTAAAATTGCAACTTTATAGATCGTAAGCGTGAAATAATGTTTTATAACTGAACGTCGATTTCAACAAGGAAAATAAATTGAAAGTGTGAAATAACCAAGATATCGACGAAGAGTCGTCTTTATAAATTCCCGCTCGTGCTCGATATCACGTTGAATTACAACAATAATAATAACAATAATAATGACAAGGTAAAATACTTAATTTCCGATATTTCATAGGTCGGCGTCGGGGGCTAGAGCAGGAAATGTCCTAGACAAGCGCGATTCACCCATCCCCCTGGCCGCTGTCTCCGTCTCGCAGGCCCGTGCCCCTCTTCTCTCTCTCTCTCTCTCTTTCCCTCCTTCGCGGCGTTGATATAACCGGGAACGCGCGCGGAGCCGTGGCAGCCTTCCACCCGCCGGCACGTCAGCCATTCTCCCCTTCTCCGTCGCTATCCTGCTTTCCGAGCGGAACTCGGCTTGCTCACGGCTCTCGAGCTTGCTTGCTTGCGCCTGTATAGGAGCTCTCCTGCTCTTCCCCAAGTGAGAGAGGGAGAGTTTTGCCGCTACAGCTGGATTCTATGCAACGCGGATAGGCTATACGTGGTAGCCACGTCGTATGTCTCTGTGCGCTACGTCTACGTGCGGAATCCGGCGGAGCGGACGGGCTCTCGAGATGTCGACGCTGCGATGCTCCCGGGGAAATACGAGCTGCGACGGCTACCGAGAGCCCGTCTACCCGTAATCCTCCCCACGTGCGAGTATTCCTGTGTAGCCTTCCCCCCACCTTCCATAAAGTTCTCTGTATGAGCACGTCTGTGTGAATTTTCGCCTTAGGTGTAGAGAAAATCGTTGAATTTGTTTTTGTAATCGTTGCATATTTTATTGCAAGGGCAGTCTATGAATAAACAATTGGATTTTTCTGTTTTATAAAAAGCGAGGTATTTGTAACTCACAAAAAAAAATTTAAAACCAACATTTTTCTTTTATGCAAAAGATTTAACTGGTAATGTCGTGATTGCAGCGGTGGCTGTGAAAACCTTATTGACGTCAATTCGATGATCGACAATCATGAGGCTACTTCTCGGGAGTACGTGTAGCTGTAGCTAAGCATATAGTAGCGGCAAGCGTCACGAGAAAGGAGGCGACGGTTCGTTGACGAATTGGGTCAGACGTCGCGTGGCGTCGTCACCCGGGGCTTTCTTTTAGCCAAGCGCTCTCGTATAGCAGCGCGTTATATCGACACACAGGTCCATGGGCGCATAGGTACACGCGAGATCGGCAAGCGATGATCGTGAGATAGGGCCGATTGTCGGCGAGCGATCACGAAAGCCTTTGGCCCCTCCAAGAGACGTGCACGGAAGGTAGAGACGTGGGCCGGAATCCGCGTCGCCAGCGCTCGTCCGAGCGAATCGTGTTTGATCGCGGACTATCCGGCTGCTATCTCGTGTAGGTGCAAGCGCGGCCGTGTTCTAGCTGGAGTGATGTGTATATAGGCCGGAGACGAGAGACTGCTAGAGGGAACGAGACGGCGATCATTAGCCCGACGCGGCTCGGGGAGCTTGGGCAATTGAAAATAATTTACTCGCTGTTGTTTTGCAAAGTGGAGCACACGAGCCGCAGCTTCGAGCAACTGTCGCTTTCAAGTTTTTTTTCCTTTATTCTTTACGCTCTTTGCTGTTGGGTCGTACAACTCGTCTTTTAATAATGCAACGTGATAATTATTGTTTGATTTATTTTCGAAGAAAGTTTAATCATATGTTATGTTAATTAAATGTTTATTCAATTAATTCAGCATTTTATAACGATCAAGTTATTGGACATTTTAAAATTTGATACATTTTATTATTTGTCATGAATAATTAATTTTGTTGCAATAATTATTTTTAGTACTATAGTATCCATAAATTAATTAATCTATAATTAAAAACATACAGCATGAGGTAGTATTAAGAAATTTAGGGGAGGGAGGTTCAAAATGTAGAAATCGCGGATAGGAAGGAGAATCAACCAATCACAAGGAGAATAAAAGCTGCGCATGCGTTACTTGGTGCCTGTGCGGCCTGAAATGTGTACAAAGGAGGGGAGACAGCCAACGAATCAGAGTAAAGCTCTTTTCAAATTGCTTGAGCTAAATTGTTCATAACTGTTTAATGGCGTTTAAATAAAGTTTGAAAAGATTGAAACTTTTTGAATATTATTAATAAACTTTTTTTTTATAAAAAAATAACAATGTCTCAAAATTAGCAGTGTGGAATATTTTAAGAATTGTGAGATGTTGTAAAGCAAATGCTTATGATTTAAACAAATTTTTTTATAAACAATTTCTCCGTTATCAACCAATATATTTAAACATTTCTGTTGCCACTATCTCCAAGGCGTAGCGTTAGCAACGAATTAATAATAATAAAAGTCTACCCAGCTAGAACCATAAATTGTTCATAATCGAAAGAGCGAACAATAATAATGACGCAAGTGGAACATTGTACCGGCGACTAATAATAGCAAGCGAGCTGTAGAGACGGCGGCGGCGGTCAGACGGTCATCCGGCGGCGGGTAGAGGTCCCGCGTTGATTAGCAAATGGGAGGGCCGTCCCTCGGCCTCGCGCCGCGTCCGTCTTCTTCAAAGCTCGCGCTGTGGGCCGGACGGTTCGCCACGGCACAACAGCGTCGAGCGTCGTTCGCTAAAGAAGCGACTCTCTTGCAGTCGCTTTGACGAGAGTAGCGTGTAGGAGTTCGAGGCGAGTGGGGTGGGTGGGGGGTGTCGGGGTGGCGAGGGAGAGAGAGAGTAGAGCAAGTCCAATTACACGGCTGGCGGCTCCTGCTTTGTTTCACGGCCACTGGACTTGAGCGGTGCCGGCGGCGGCCGGTATTATAGCTGAGCCCGCAGCTCGCCGGCTATTTTCCCTCCCGCATGGCCGTGCGCTGCTGTCGCCGCGGGCGCGCTGGACTTCCGCCGGCTCTTTCGCGCGCTCTCCGTCAGCGTCGTACACGTACGAGAGAGCGAGGGGAGGCGCGCCGGCGCGCACTCTCTAACTGCACCTTTTTCTTTCTTCTCATGCCTCCCCCCACCAGCGCCCTCCTGCCAGTGGGTGCAGCGCGTGCGCTCGGCTAATTTCTTGCCGTGCGTCCCCGAAACGATTAACGCGCTCGGTTCTCTGTAACGTAATCGGCTAGCGCCGCCGCCGCCGCCGCCGCCAACGTCGTTGCCTCCGCGGCAAAAAAGTGTGCGATCTAATTTGAAGCTAATTACGAGGCCTTCGGTCGCCGACTCGGCGAAACTTGCTCCCCATCCCCGCTCCTTCTCCCGAGTTCCTTTTCTACTTCTTTTTATCTACTTCCCCCTCCCGCTTCTTCGTTTCTGTCCCTATGCACTTACTCGTTAGTTTTTCCTAGTTAGCTGTAAATTGAGTACTTTTATTTACTACGTTACGGGCAATAAATTTAATCTGGCTTTCTCGTTTGTTTGTTTCAGGTAAGAGACTTTTTCTTCTTCCGAGATGCGCTCGCAACTTCTCCGGAAAGCTAATTCAGGTGACGATCATGACGATGTCGGCGCTGCCGAGTAAGGATGTTGAAACTAATTGCTGGAAGATTGCACGAGAGTCTCGAGTTGAGTGTGCGCGTGTGTGTATGCCTGGCGGCGCCTGTGTGCGACTGTTTACCTTTTAAAATAAATCATTAAAAATGGATTAAATGCAATTACATTGAGAATTTTGAGCGATTAAACAGAACAAAAAAATTAAATATTTCGCCGAAGATTGCGCGTTTAATGAAAATCATTTTTTCATTAATTTGATGACGAAGCAAAAATTTGCGAGTGTACCACTAAACGAAATGATAAATTTACATTCCCTTGACAGCATTACCGGCTGCATTATGTTTCTTTAATTCGTTTAAATTTATGAGCTGTGGATCTGTTTGGGCGGTGAAAGACTCGATTGAAGCTCAGCCCTCCATAGAGCCCACAGGTAAGAGAAGATCGCTGAGGCAGGGGAGGGGGAGAGAAAGAGCTAGCTAAGGAAAGCAGGGAGTTGATTTTGTCGAGAAGCAAACGCACATAGGCGACAAATCGATGTGGTGAGGCAAGCTCGAATAATATACAGAGACGTACATACGCGTGTTATATCTACGTTTGACCTTTGAACGTTCTTTTAATAGTCGGGCTTGGCGAACGGTAAAAAAAGCGGCGCGCAAATGAAGATTTAATTATTACATATCGAGAGAAAAACAATTTTAATGAATCCTATAGCACATAACAATGCAGGCTGCAATTGAAATTAATACAGCGCGCTCGTGTGGTAGAATACGAGAGAGTCGGGGCAATTAAGAGCTGCCAGTCCAAGTCTCTCTCTCGCTGTTTGCCGGGTTCGTTCTCTCAATAAAAATTCCGCCTCCTATTCATCTCTCTCGCGCCGATTCAATCACTTGAAGTATTCGAGCGCGATATAGGTATATGTCTAAGGTATAACCTCGTAATATGTGTATGTGAATATGTGTATGCATGTATCTATAGCTAGAGCGGCAGGGTTATATAGCGAAGGGGTGCTCGCGTGAGAAAGCGCGCTCGCGCCAGCTAGAAGAGAGTCAGGTCGAGAGGTTAGGTGTGGCGTGAGCCTATTTATAAAAGCGCTCCTGCGCAGCGCGGATCTCTCTAGACGATGGATCTAGCTTCTCTGGGAGTCCGGCGTTTTACAAGCTCTCTGCGTAAGCCAGTCTCATGACTATCTCTCTCTGGCTCTTTAAATGCCCGCAGCGGCTAGCATTTACCAGGCTCTACCGACAACTGATAGCTTTACGATGGCTGCGCCGAGAGATTGACGGACCGTCTGCGCTTCCGAGATTTTTCGCATGCTACCATATCCTCACCGTCAGCCCACTACTCGCTCTCTCTTTCTGTTTCTCGATGTATGCGTGTAGAGTTTCGCGTTGGTAGCTGATGCGATTTTCGGCTCCGCTGTCGACGAGTTTTTTTTCCTTCTATCCTCGGGCAAGAGGGGTACAGGGAGAGGGTTGGATTTTTCGAGGCTATGGCAGGGTGATCTACTGGACTGCCTTATTGCTTTTCGATCGCTGACGCGCCGGAGAGATTTTCGGAATTTAAAGCGGTTTAGTGGGCTCGTGTCTCGGCTTGAGGGAATATCGTGTGTGCTACACTTTGACGTACTTGGCAGTATTCTTCTTTTTTTTTATAGTTTGATTCATAGTGTTTATCATCAATTTGAAACGATGTATGAAATGTTTGCGTTGTATTAGAGCCCTCTTCGTTTATTATAAATTATTTAAGAACCTAGTCAAATAAATAATCAAGAAATAAAGACATCAGAAAAGAAACGATTAATATTATTCCACTCGAAAAACATTAATCTTACAAATTTGCACTAGCGCTTTAAAACTACAATAAATCATATCGCCGAGTATCCTCATACACACATAAAAATCCAAAACTAATCGCTGTTCAAAACTTCTCTCGATTAAGTCCAGCAGTCTTTAGAAAAGGAAAGAGCGCGGGGGGAGAAAAAAGGAGTGCAAATCAGCGAAAAAACCACAGAGAGCAGGCGCCAAGTCGAAAGTCAACGATTTTTCCAGCAAAAACATCGGGGAGAGGGAGGTTCGGGTCGGCAAAACCGAAAAAACCTACCCATAAGCCAGATCGAGCTTTCTCCGCTGGTAGTTCTCTCTCTCTCTTTCAGCTCTGGCATATCCCGGGCTTCTGCTCGTCTCGGGTCACACAATGGCTGTAGAAAAAGAGAGAGCGTGACGATCTTGCAGCTCTCCGAGCGGTTCCCAGCTTCTTCGCCCAGGCGGGAGAGAGAGAGAGAGAGGATAGAGAAGCGCGTGCTCGTGTCGTCGCTTGCATTCTTTCGCGGAGGCGCGCAGCCGTGGAGCGCGGCAAGTCAGAGCGGCCGGGCCGGCAGCTGAAAAAAAGCACGCGCGATGACGGCAGCGGCAGCGACGGGGAGAACGACGCGCGCGCAGAAAGCGTCGAAGGAGAACACAGGACCGAGCGATGGATTAAAGCGGCATAGAGACAGAGAAAGAGAGCAGGAGAAACGATCGAGCGAGCGAGAGAGATGGCTGGGCCGAGGAAGAGGGGCCGGGTGGATGTGCGAGGGAGAAAACGGGGGCGCGCGAGGAGGCTCGGGCAGTAGCCGGTGGGGAGGTCGTTATACCGTCTCTCTCTCTTCCTCTACTCCGTGCGCGCCTACGTCGAGGCCTATACGCTCTCGTGGGCGCGGGTGAGCGAGCGAGATAGCTCGGAGAATCGCCGGCCGCCCTGACGTGGGGGGCACATCGCTCTTGCTCTCTCAACGCATGTGCACAGTAGGGGCGGCCCGTGCGGCGTCGCGGCGCTTCTCTCCCGCTTGGCGGCGGTAACGGCGGCGGTGGCGGCTGCTGCTGCTGCTCTGCCGGAGGCTGCGAGAGCCCGAATTCGCGGATCACCCAGTCGTCGCATCTCCTCGCGAAGATACGCTCGCTGCGCGCACACACACACCTACACCCACACCCACGCGCTCTCTCTATACCTCCCTCGCTCACTCGCTATCCGCTTGTGCTATTTTACGCGGCTCCTGACAATCTTTCCCTTCGACATACAGCCGTCTCTCTCTGGGGCCTGGGCAGCTGACGATCGTGTCGCTGGCACTTGGATATTCCGATCGCCTCGTTACAAGCGGACAGCCCCGGGGCTGATACCGCCGTGCTCGTCGTACCGAGACTTCCCAAGTACGCGACGGCCGAGGGAGTGGTGTCGAGCAGGGCCTGTCGAGAGACACGTGCTCCGGAGCTGCAAGCTCGGAGGCTGGTCGTCCGGTCAAAAGATTCAGCTCAAGAAAGCAGTACGTGGCCGTAGAGAAAGAGAGTGAAAGAGAGAGACAGTTGCGATTAGAATTCTCCGATCAAAGATAGCCGTCGACAAGGTGCGAAGTGACCTCCTCCTCCTACCTCGAATGACGAGTGCAGGCGACGAAAGCAGAGAGTAGCCGCTGCCATCGCTGCCAAGCCTATCGAGCTTGCGTGCCTGCCGATGACTGAACTTACGCTCTTCCAAGTTCGAGCTTAGTGCGAGCCCATAGCCCCTTATTTTTTTACTCATTTTTCTACCGCGCGCCTCGGCTCTTTGTGCCCACTGTTTGAAACTTGTACCGGTTTTCGGTGGAAAAAAGTGTGCGTAACTGTGTGAGAAAGGAATCGTCGGACTTGACAGTGCGTGTCAGTGCGTGCCTCGGCATTGGACCCATGTGCGACCTCTGGAAACTCGCGAGCATTGAAAATGGAGTTGCCAATGAAGTGGCCTACGAGTTGCCTGTAGAGATGAACATTCGGCCTATCGGACTAGCAGCAGCATCGAGCAGGCGATCGAGCTGCTGTTGAAAGCCTCAAGCAGCGGTAGAGCGGCAGGTGCTCGGGGCGGAACAGTCTTTATCCGAAGCTCGAGGCTCTGGGCCGACCCGCTGAAGGCCCCGAGGTGATGTTGAATGGGGCTGGCGGGCTCAGTGCGGTGATACAGTCGGGGCCAAGAGGCGCAACAGCAGCGGCAGCGGCGGCGCTAGGAGGTGGAGGTGCAGCAGATGCCAGCAGCCGCTCGGAGAATCGGGAAGTCGAGGAGTCGGTGACGTCGAGTAGGAGCAGGCCGAGAGCAGCTCGGGCCGTCGCTGGTGCTCGCGGCCGGCAGAACGACGAGGAGGAGGCGGAGGCCCGTGGCGGCGGCGGTGCTTGGGGCGCCCGGGCGCACGGGAGAGCAAGAGGAGGCAGCGGAGGGAGCCAGCCGGGCCGGAGGGAGCTGCGACAGCCGCCACGACGGGGCCCGGCTTCGGCCCGGACAGAGGGCCCCCGGTGCAGGCTATCGAGGCGGCCGCAGCCGAGGGCAGCGTAGCAGCGGCCCTCAGCGCGAGAGCCATCATCGCCAACCCGGCCTACCGGGCCAAGTGCCCCCCCGGCAAACGAGGCATTCGCAAGAGGAGGCGCCGGAAAAAGAAAAGGCGCAGGAGGTACGACCACGCTTCTTCTCCTTTTTTTTTTCATTTTGACAATTGTAATGAGCCAACGGCCAGTCGCAGTCGAGTATCACATGCCATGGGAAGCGGATGTTGCCATATCTCTCCTGCGTGCTGATTTAGATATGAGCCTCTCATGTGGCCTTCTCGCCTTGATCGTATAGTGCCTTATGTAGATATGATGGGGAAGTTACTATCGTGATTTCTCGAGGCTTTGGGTTATTCTTTGTTTAATTATCACCGAGTATCTCGATTTTTTATATGAAAGATGAATCTCTAGGTAGTCACAATATTTCTAGTTGCAGGTATTAAATCGTTTAAAATTATAAAAGAATAATAAAAAAATGTATAATTTTAAACAAAAGTGTTCTAAAACAAAGTTAAACGAATGAGTAGAGATTGCTTATTTGAATAAACACGATGCAATGCAATTTTCAATATGCTGAATAAGGCGTAATAAGGAATATTAATTAGCAAATTGTGCTTCGCGCACACTACCTTGCTCACCTGTCATTTAACTGTGACCATCGGATAAAATTACCCGCGCGCCGGCTGCCTTATCGTGCATTGTTCCACGTGGTGGTTAATGAATCTATTGAACCGAAGGCTCCGCGCGCATTACATATTAAATTAGCTCACCTTGATTATTTCAACCGCCTCGTTTCTCGAACCTATTTTTAACGATAAAGAATAAAAAAATGAATTAACGAGTAAAAATCTAAATCGAACAACCCTGCTTGGCCAGAAGCAAATCTTAAAAAATGATATCGAAAAAAAGCAACGCTTACACGAAAAATCGCAAAACTCCGCAGCATTCGGGCAAGTATGTCTTCGGCGTAGCGAAGCACAACAAAGCACTTATTCCGAATTAAATTAATTGCGCCGAGAGAGAAACAGAAGGCGGGGAGGGGTGAGTCTCTCGAGCAAAATAAAGAGAAATAAACGGGAAGAAAAGCCCACGTCGAAGTTAGCTGGGGAGGAGGAGGGTCGACGTGGGCAAAAACGCGCAAACGTTCTGCCAGGCATCCGCGGAATGATGCAAAAGCCGGCGCTTGTAGTGCATCTTCCCCTCTCTCTCTCTCGGTGCGTTGCAGCTGCAGCTTAACCCTCATATCTCCGGGCGCGCGTTTCTCCGGCGTCGGCTACCCGGAATCCCGCGTGCCTCGCTCGTCCGGTAATTCGCTAACCGCCTCTTAATTGTAATTGTTCCGCGACTCCCGGATTCCGGACGACCTCGTGCCGCCGCCGCGGCCTGCGATAGAGAGGAGGGCCGCACCGCGAGAGAGAGGCAAGAACGCGAATTCCCCGGTGTTAAGCCATAACTCACGCAGCCGGGCCTCGAGTCTCACGCGCTGGCCGCTGTCTCTTCCCCCCTCCTCGATATACGCGTACACCTTCGTCTTTTTCGTGCGGATACGCAGAGTCGTTTCGCGGCTGTCACGTGCGACCGCGTGCGGCGGCGCAGGGAATCTTGCTCGGCGCTACAATGCCGCTTCCTATGAATTATGTAATTTGCTCCCGATCGCCGCTGTAAAGGGCTCTCGTGCAAGGACTAGGTCAAGGTGACGTGGGACCCGCGCGCTCTGACCTAACTTTTACTTCCTTCCGATTGCTTCGCTGATTTGCTTTGAGTTGTGGATTAGGATTTTTAAAATGGCGGCGGGAGCTCTTATCGAGCTTTCGTGGTGGCTGGGATAACTGGCGTATCGCGGATGATGGCGATAATGTAATGTGTACTTTGTAAAATGTGATTCAAATGATCGGAAAAGTCGATAACATGTCCTAACGTAATTTATCGTTATAAATGAATTTTTCTGTTGACTTCATTCTAAAACCGTCGGTCACATTTTAATAATTGTATCTGAGATAAAATACTTTTTTTTCTGTATCGATGACGATTAAAATTTCTTCAATTCGTTTTTTCCTTTAAAACATCGTATCCGTAGTAATGTCAATACAAAAAAATGAAATATTGTTTTTTTCCCGGTGTTGTACAAACATACTATCATTTATTGTATTTCAATTCACATCAGAATTTCCGTGTTTGTTAATACAATAGAGTACGAAATTCAAAAGTAAATTTAAAAAAAAAACAAAAAAAACGAAACAAAGAAGTATATCAGCGATAAACTCGTATAAAAGTGTCGGGCGGCTGATAAATTTCACGTGAAATTAAAGTGTGAATATCAACGAAATATCGGTGAAAAAATAAAAGTTGTGGATGGAAATCCGAAGGTCCTATTTATAAACCGTAATAAATCATTTCCATCTCACTGTCATGTGCGTGCCCTCAAAACAAGCGACTTTACTTTAAAGTGCGAAATTGATGCGCGGCGAACACTTGTGTCTACAGTCCGCGCCGTTTCCAAGTGATTTATGCAGCCCGACGCGCGATTACGTAAAATTTCCCAAAACATCATTGCGTTGCTAAGCAATGTTTTCCTTTCTCACAAATATCCTCCGAGCGTTCTTTTTTTGTTGGTTCGAATCGTTTATTTTTAATCAACTTGACTGTTGAGTTTATAATCAATACATTGATAGAAAGTTTTACAAAGTCGATGGTCTACACGATTAATATGAAGTGAGTAAACAAAAATTTAATCATTCGTAGAAAAAATATTCCAACGATAAAATATAAAATTTTCCAGCGATGGAAGATTAATCGACTCGTTTTTATTGCTTCAATAATAATTATCCATCGCTAGTCTGGAAGGTGCGAGAGCTGTTTTTTCCTCTTACGTCCAAACTACGTCTTTTTCTCTCGCACGCTCAAAAACTTAAGGGCAGAATCGTAACTTTCTCTTCCGTTCGGTCTAGATATTAACCGAAGTCTAACGAAAATAAAACTGAACCCTCAACGTAACCACAGGAAAAATTCGCAACAGGAAATTAAAGAGGGACTGACAACGAGGGTGGTATAAAAAAAAAATTTGACGAAGTAACCCATATAGTTGGTAGGCGTCAATTCCAGGCAGCCCGATCATAACGGCGATTATCGCGCGTGGCGCGCGCTATTTCGACGAGAAGGGCTGGTGGCTCGCAGGTCGATATCTCGCTGTAATTATAACAATAGAGGCGCGTGTAGGCTCGAGGGGCACTTGCCGCAGCAGTTGGTAACATTGTTGCAGTTCGGGCGATGCAATATAGCTATAGACACGTCCGCCGAGAATATCGCGCGGATCGATCGGAAAAATTCGTTGGACTACATGTCGAGTTATAGGTGCTATTGCATTCTCGAGCCGGTTAGCCGGCATATTGTTTCCTTCGCGAAATTTCTCACTGCAAGAGCCGCTCTCGGGGGCGAGTTCCGCTCTCGGCAATATAAGTCAGATGTATACGAATTGGCGAACGTGCACGCGGGCGTATTTCTGGCCGGGCAGAAGGGTATGGAGCGCAACTACGTCTTATCTCGGATGTGTCATCGCGTGTGTATACGCGCCGGGGGACAGATATCCATGTGAGCGCGTGTAGGTGTTACGCGTACGTGTGAGTAGTCGGCGCGGTCTGTACGCGCAGCGGCTGAAAGCGCGGAAATGCTGATGGGAATCGCGCGCGGAGGGTCTATTAAAATGCGCAATGTATGAGACTTTAATGGGAGGCTTTTAATTAAAGCCTCTCGCCGCGAAGCGTCTTTTTGTGTTGCGGACGAAGCCGCTCGTTCTCTCTTTCTCTGTGTGTGCCTGCCTCTATGCTTGGATTTTCTTCGCTTTACGCTTGCGAACGTGTAGGTGTGATTTTGTATTTCGTTTCCAACGGGACGCACGAAATTTTCTTAGGGCCATTGAGATGCATATAAATTACGTCGGATACGTTACGTTGGCATTGCAGTTCATTATTTAAAATCCTGCGTATGAAATTTGCCGTAGCAACTACTGGATCATCGTCATCCTTCAAGTAAAATCGCCGAGGGCCGTTATACGATGGCAAAGTCAAACAAGCCTGTCGGGCGATTGCCCGGCTTGACAAATACCAGAATACGCCTAAGTAGCTCGGGCGTTAACAATACAGCAGCAGCAGAGTATAGCGGAGCTGGAATATAAACGAGGCGTCGTATAGCGCAGAGCAACACGTACAGCACACACATACACAGAGACACAGTAAACACGGCCGGTGGCGCGGTTTTCACAGACGATTAACGCGCCTGCTAACAAGATCGCGGCCCGAGATACGATGTACCGCGCGCATATATAAATCTGACACGCTGCAGGTGAGCCAGCCTCTCCTCCAGCGCGCATAGTACACCCCGGAGAACCCGGTCTTCTACCTTATTGCAAAGAGGGAGAGAGAGAAAGCATAACTACACACAATGGCCGGACGTAATAGCCATAGTCTCTCTCTCGCGAGATGCGTACGGCGTGATCTCTCTCTCTCTCACCTCGTTCTTTCTCGTTCTCAATGAGCCCCTGATTTATTTAACGCGCGTCGATGCAGGGGGGCGCCTGTATTAAATAACCATCAGGCATAAGAGAGCAGACTCTCCGCCGCTGCTCTCGCGCTCTCTGAGCTTCGCCGAAAGAAAAGGAGCGGGCGCGTGCGTAATTCGAGTGCGACTACTCGCTCCGCCATAAATTACCGAGCGCGGGGACCACGGCCCCCGAGAGTGAGATGCTAAGGAGAGAGAGAGAGCATGCACCGGCTCCCGAGAGCTTTATGTAGCTGCTAAACGCACACGCCCCTGCTCCTGCAGTACACTATAAGTGCGTGTGTATATGCGAGGACCTTGGATCGCGGCCTCGAAAAAAAAAACGAGGCCTCTGCCGAGGGAGGAAGTAAGAGCGGAGGCAAGGCCGAGAGCTTTTTAGGCGGATGCGAGAGTCGACGGGAGGTGCTGCCGCTGCGAGGGGAAATCGGGGAAAGTTGCGCGGACGCGCGAGCGCTTTGGCATTGTGGCCGGCGGAGGGACAGACTGCGCCGAAGAAAGAAAGTCAAAACCTCGTGAGAGTATTGTGTGGCGCGTTGCGTCACTGCAGAGCGATCTTCATGCCGCGGCCAGGGGGGTTGGCCAAAGAAAGAGCATGGGAGGGAGAGGGGCAAAGGATGAGCTCCACCAGCGTCGGCGCTTTCTTCTTCCTTCGACTTCTACTCCGCGCCGGAGAAAGAGAGAGAGACAGCGGCGTATAATATCGAAATTTATGGCCGTGGCGGACGTTCTTCTCCTTCCCTCTCTCTCTCTCTCTCTTGGCTTTACGTCGCTTGTTCGAGAGACGGCTGCTGCTGCTCGGGGATGAGAGAAAAAGCAACGGGCAAAAGAATCGGGATGGGGAAGAGAGCGCCGTCTCTTTTTCGCTCCTGCGCCACTTCCTTTCTTCGTCCTTATTATGTTTGTCCTCTTTTCTTTAGGCCTGCCTGCAAAACCAAACTCTCTCTCCCTCTCTCTTTTATCTCTCTCGCCTTTATTCGCGACGTTTACGGGAAAAAAGATCTGAACAGTCAAAATTCATTATGCTGGGAGGGGGGTAGGAGAAAAAGTGGGGAGAGATCGTTGTTATCGTCGTGATTGAAATTATGAATAATGAAGTGTTGCGTGCTGTTGTCGTGTGGGATTCTTATATGTACTGGAAGTAATTTTCATTGATAAGTCATGCCTCTTGCCTGATTTATTTGTTAAGCTTCGCCTTCTCGCTTGTGTTTTGTAGATTTTTTTTTCTTCTTCCTTTTTTTTCGTCGTTCAATTGGTTTAATCGAGCGCAAATTATTCAATTGTAAAAAAAATTATTTTTATGCGTACAAAACAAATTGTTTTTCGTACGCACAAACTTTGAAACGCATTTAATAAATCAAATATTGCAATGGTTAAAAACAATGTTTCAAGAATGAAACGACAAAAAAAATGACAATTGAAACAAAATGTAACGAGCAAACAAAAAATAAAGCAATTAAACTAAAACATGATCGATCGGCTTCTGTTACAAAATTTTGCGAAAATTCAAAAATGAATATCGCAACGGCAAACAAACGTTGGACGCGTATATAAATAAATTTTCGACAGAATTTTGCGCACCGCATAAATCATATTAATTAAACCCCTAATTAAGCCGAGTATCAATATTGACAATATTAAAAGCGCCAAACAACAAAGTTTCGAGTTTCTTTTAAAAGCAACGAAAACAAGTTATATATACCCGCACGGCTCGGCGGCCGATCTACGTCATCGCCTGCAGAATTAAAGGAAAAAACGACAGCTACAAAGAGTTATACGAATTACCGGGAAGCAGCCAACTTGAAAAAAAAACACCACTACCAGCTACGTCGTCATCGTATCCTCGAAATTTCAACCGAACATTATCGCATCGGCGTACAGTGTACACACGGCCGAACATATCGAAATTCCGTTCGGTCGGACGCCGCTGGCGCGAGAGGGCTTTTTGTTCCTGCGAGCTGGCGCGCGCGGTCGTGCGCCTTTGGCGTTGGTGCTGCGGCGTGTGTATTTTTATTTCGTTATGCCATCCGGGCCGCGAGAGAGAGAGCGGCGGGGGAGGCGTGCCCGCGACACGAGTCGGGAGGAGGGGCCGCGGGAGGAAGCAGCGGCAGACAGAGGAGTCCGGCATCTCTAGTGCCGTCTGTGTGCGCCTGCGAGTGTGCTCGCTTCTCATTTCTCGTATTTTCCATCGCGCATAAATCACGGCTCGCGTCGGCGGAAGGCCTCTCCGAACGCGGAGGAAGCAGGGGGGGGCGCTCCGAGTCCCGGACGTGTCACATACATGGAAAAGCCCGAGGAGAGCGCAAAAGCTTCGGGACGGCCCCCAGACCTCCCCCCTCCTTCGGTTTCTACGAAGAAGCGCGGATCCGACAGCGCGCGGCCGCGTCTCCTACGGATTTGAGCGCGGGGCTCCTCCCCCGCCCATACGCTCGCCGCCGATATCTGCGAGAAAGCTCGATTCTCTCGAGTCTCCGTCCCCCTTGTTTCTCCTGTTTTTCCCGCGGCCGGCTGTACAGGGGGGGACATTCCTTGGAAAGGGGATTAGCGCGGATTGCCGGGCGCGCGTGTGCGGCCGTTCGTTAATTATTTTTTGAATTCTATTCTAGCTCGCTTAGCCGAGAAAGAGAGAGAGAGAGAGAGAGAGAGAGAGAGAGAGACGGACCGGGAGAGAATTGGAAGGGGCTATAATTAAATTAATTTAAGATATTTGAGGTATGCGCGACACGCGCCGGTTTAATTTACGGCGCTGATGTTTGACGGGTTTTGAGCGCGCGCGCAGAGCCCGAGAGAGCGAACGAGCCAACGTAATTTAAAGCTCCCGCCTCTCTCGACGTTTTCACTGCCAATTAATTTAACAACCGAACTTTCCGCTACACGCTAAAGTTTCGGTTAAAGAAAAATTAAAACCTCCGCTGGTGGGTTAATTGAGCAATCATCATAACTTTTCGATGAAAAATGCACTCGCCGCGAGGTACGAGCTGCGGGAGGGGGGGGGATTTAAGCACAAATTTCACAAACCGCAAAACCAGCCGCACAGAAGCGGCGCGCGTATAGCTCGCACGCAGCAACTGTTGGTCGGTCCTTCTTATTCCGCGTATATATACCGAGAGCGAGCGAGTGAGCCACATGGCGCACCGCCGTCTGATTTATCGAGCTTAAATGCGTTCTCGGCCGGAGAGCTTTGTCGTTGGCGGCGTCGTCGAGGATACGCGCGCTGGGGAAAAGCTTAGTGGCTTGGTGAGAAAACTCTCGGCTCCCGACGTATTGTTTTCAGGCACGAGCGCTCGCTTAAATTCGAGTTATTTTCGTCGGGAGACGAGGTCCCTGCTTCTTCCCCCCCCCCCTCGTAAGATAGATCGCTCGCCGCGCGGGAGCTCTTCGTTTCGCTACAACGACCGCGTAAGTGTACGAACGCACGGATGATCTGAAACTCGTGATATCTCTATATGCGAAGCGTACACGTATGCATTTGCGTGTTTATCGCGATAACGATTTTTTCTCATTTTTAATAACAGCTCTAAATAAACACGTGTACACGCTGCAACTTGTATCCGCCAAGTCGAAAAGTCGAGCTTTTTGCGAAAAGTTGCAAACAAAGAGCGCAGCTAAAAACTTTTGCAGCTCTGAATCCAAACTCAATTATTTTTCCAACCACGCAAGAGTAGAGACGAAGTAGTAGCAGAGGTGGGGGGGGCGGATATCAAAGTCAGCAGACGTAGAAGAGGACAGTAGCGAAGTGAAGGAGGGAGAGAGTCGAGGAGGGGGGGGTGGTGGAAATCTGTCAGGCAAGGGGCTGGCTGTCGCGGAGGAGCGCAACTTTCCGAGAGTGCCAGCCCGAAGAACTTGGTTTATAAGGAGAAGTTCTCTTGGCGCGAGAGAGCGACGTCGCATAGCTCGGAGGGGGTGCACGTCGCCGCGAGAGAGAGAGAGAGAGAGGGAGAGGAGTTGGCGAACACGGACAGCATTTTCTCCAAGAGGAGGAGGAGGAGGAGGTCTTGTGACGCCTTCGGGGCGCCGTGTCTCGTTATCCGCAGGATTTATGGCGCGCTAATTGCACCGCGGCGAACAACACTCTCCGGATAACTCTCGCGCCAGCGGAGCGTAGCAGGGATGAGGTCGGTAGATGGAAAGGGGAGCCCTCTCGCTCGACCGGCCTAGCTTCATATTACGAGACCGAGAATCGGAGATCTGATAGATGGCTATCGGAGACGTCTTCATGCCCAGCACCCTCCTATCTCCCTCTCGCTTAGCCGAGTACCGGGCGCTGGAGCAGAGCTGAGAATTGAGTTCTCTCTCTGCTTTCTTTCGCGAATCGAGCGCGCGCGTCTTGATAACGCGGCCGCCCACTCGCTCCTACTGCTGCTCGAGTGTTTTCTCGGTACGTAGCCGCTATACGAGCCCGGCTGGAATTGACCTGGGTCTCTCTCTCTTCCAGTTACTCGTTCAGCCAGTTAAGCGGCCTGCTCTACTTTTTATTTCGACCGAGTGCCGTTATTTTTCCTCAGGTCTTTCGGCATATCTTGATTACCGACTCATATTATAACGTGCCTCTCGCAATTTAACCCGGCCACTCGTGTGCTCCTTTTTCTCGAGACTAGAGAAAAAAGTCATTGTTATTCCGGGGAGCAAAGTTTCAAATCGAAAATTCTAATATGATCCTTTAATAGCAGTAAAGTATTATGGTTAGATAATGAATTGGATAAGGATCGTCAATAAGTAGCTAACATGAGCAAGAAAACGCCGGGTACTCGGCAATTATCGCATTACAAGGCGCTTTACAAGCTGAAAATTAGCTCGTGGAAAAGAAAAAAAAAATGATGCTAAATCGCACATCTTACGGCTGATGATGGGTTGGCTAGCGTAATGATGGCTTTCCACTCGGGCGCGTATGGCTCGAGCGCAAGAGTAGCTCCGATGATTATCCCGCAATAACGTTTGCACACGTGCGCTCGTGTGTGTCTACGCCCGAGTTGTTTCCGAGAAATTTGAATTATCGGGAAAAATCTTATCTAACGCACAGCTGCCTATCTATTTTTGAATTAATATTTGCCCGATATTACCATTCGAATTATTTTTCGCGCTAATTATGTAAATCAAAGTGGCATTATTCTCGAAATTTACGACAAAAGAAAGAAAATCGTGGAACAGCAGTGAATCCTAAAAATATCACGAGCCATCCCAAAAGAAGTTGCCCCCTTACTTATTTTCAAACGATAGACTCGCCCAAGCCAGTCTCTTGCATAATAATCTCGAGAACAGCAAAATCAGTTGCGGATCCGAAAGAAAAAAAAAGAAAAAAAGAGAGAAAGAGAAATACAGGATCGTTGCCTCCGTCGAGTCGCGAGCGGTAATATTGCACGAGAGAAGCATGTAGATACGCGTGTACGAGGACGGCGCTCGAAAGCGGGTCGTCGTCGTCGTCTAGTTGGCCGGTCGGTTATGTTAATGACGCCGTTGCCGAGCCTACCACTGTAGCAGCTATACACATCGGCTCCGGGGCGCTCCTCTGCGACTACAAGCTATTCGCGCGCGGATTTGCCGGGGATATAAACCGGCGCACGTACAAACGCGCCCGCGATGTCTCAATCGCTCTGTCTGTGTCTGCAGCGGGACAATGGCACCGCCACGTCGTACCAGAGCGTGACTGCGCTAATTTCGTGGGCGTCGTCGTACGACGCGACGGCGACTAGTCTTCGGAGCCGTAGGCGAGTGCGCTTGACTTTTCCAAAGGGCTTTGGTGAAATTGCGTAGAGGCAAACGGAATTGATGTATAACTAATTGCCAGATTGTTTGAGAAGACTTATTCGATATTTAACGATTATTTTTCTGTAACACCGACCATTTGGAAAGAAAAAGTAGTCGACATTAACTTTAAAGATTTAATAATACTGTCATGAATAAGTTTGAAAAAATTGTCGTATATTTTATCAACAAATTCATAATAAATAAAATGCACACGCCGCGAGTACGAAGCAACAACATAATCTCGATTCTCAACACTTGGGAATACACCGAAGAGAAGCAAGATTATTTTTTCCTCAATAATCCTGCAGTGCGAAGCACATAATAGAAAGTGCGTAGTTAGGAGATACTTAGAATGATTACGGTAGCCGTAAGAGAATCAGCGTAATGGGGCTTCCCCGGGGTGTAGTAAGAATGGCGCGAGCGGCGCTGGCCCTCTCGCTGCAATATTTACGAGCGCCATCGCTTGCAGAAGAGAGGCAAGCCCCGTAGCTCGCTCTGTTGTGCTGTGTAGTAGTGATTTTCACGGGAGAGGGGGAAAAAGCGACTACTCGGGGAATCGAGCCGGGGAGAGAAACTTTTCTATTTCAGCGTTACGCTCCTTGGCTTTTTCCGCTCTCGGCCATTTGTTGCGCTTTCACCCGAGCCTACGCTCGTAAATATATTGTGAATCAATTTAACGATTATTTTGTTGGTGCAGAGTTGAATACGTTGAAACTGTGTAAATATGGATCGAGGCATGGGCATAGGCTTAGCGCTTGGCAAAGTAAGAGAAGCTCGCTGGTTCTTAGCCGATCGATCCGTCTGCAGCAGCTCCCATTATTTAAGGGCAAAATTATGAGACCGGATGGACGGGGCTCGTTCGCTCGCGGACCCTCTTCACTCGCGGAGAGGGTCAGTTGGGCTCTCGCGCGAGCGCAACAAAGGCCGAGAGTTGGAAGAGAGGGAAAGAGTTGCCTCGACGCGGGCACTCATGTGCGCGCCCACAATCGCCGAGGCACGTTTCTGCCCCGGCAGGATATCATCTCCACGTACAGTATACATGTGCGCGCGCGTTCGCGTCTACCCTCTCTCTCCCTCGTTCTCCAGCGCGGGGAGGGAGGGCCGAGTGCAAAGGGCTCTCTTGTTCATGCGGCCCAGCATATAATTATCGGCACCGTAATGGCCGTCGTAAATCATAGGCGCTTCTGCTCACCCCACCCCTAACACAGCACACGGCTTTGACGTTCGGCCGATCCTCCTCGAGCAGTGTGTGTGTGTGCGGCTCGGCCCACAACAGCAGGAGGATGGACGCGGATGAGAAATCGAGCGAGTCGATTGGATAGAGTCATCACTCGCTCTCGGGACTAAGGGCAACTATGGCTCTCTCTATACCGGCTACACCAACGACGCGGCTTAGACCTAGACTCGACTCTGCTGCTGCAGCTCTTGGAGATACGAGAATGTTTCCGACGTTTTTCATTCGTTTCCCGCGCCGGCTCTTTCTCTCTCTCTCTCTCTCTCACTTTTTAACTCCCGTTTTTTCTCTTTCTCTCTTGGGTATACTGACGTTTTTTTCTTCTCGTCTCGTTGGGCTTATGCTCCGCGCTTAATCATCTGTATAATATCATTTGTTCGCGAGATTCCAATTTGAGATCGGCTGGCATTTGAATATTTATGGATTTTTTATTGTCTGCGCCCGTATTACTTTTTTTTACGTCTCGACGACTCAACAACTCGTTCATCCATGAAATTGATATATAAAGATCGAAATTCCGTTAATGGACCGGCGGCTTCATTATTATTTTATAAAATCTCGATGTAATATTTGTGTACCGTGTCGTTTACTCTTCAATTTCTCGGTATCGCGAGATGATTAACGAGCGGCTACGAGAAAAAAAAAGAAAATTTTCGTTTCTTTTGTCTCGGCACGATAAGGCCCGATGGAAATAACTGTTCGCATCTCATTTAGCATTATCGCGTCTAAAATATGCATAACCTTAATATTTGAAAAAAGCTTGTCTGGGCTAATTGTTTGCGGTTCACGTGCGTATATCGGCGGCGCGCTCTAAGCTCGCCTGCATTTTAAAGGCTGTATTATGTGCGGGAAACAATGCTCGAGCGTCGGCGTGCTCTTGTTTGCTCGTCTGCTCGCATTCCGAATTAATGTCGGCCTCTAACAAAGATGTCAGAAAGTTCCACTCCCCCCACCCCACCCTGGCGCGGTCAATTCTTTTCGGGTCCGAATGCTGCTGCTGCTGGTCGTAAATATCATTTTATCTGACGTCCATCCTTACGTTAATTTCTATTCTTTCGGCTATTATATTTAAATTTTCAATTATAAACCTACCGTCTGCCCGATTTTCGAACGATTTCGTTATCATGGCAATCTTTGTACTTGTTTCTCTTTTTTAACGTAGACTTTTTCTCAGTATTCTCTGTATAAGTTCCTTTTTTATTATTTTATTTTTTAAGATGAATAAAAGTTCTCATCCGAGAGTTCTAAAATACACCGCTGAGCTGAGTTTAATTTTCCAAGTTAATCTAGAAAAAAAAGGAGGAAGGAAATAAAAAAAAAATTTTAAACATCCAGTACACGAGTTGAAACCGATAAATTAGTCCATCTTTCAGCGACTATTTTTGAAAATCGAGCCCAAGTAGAGCCGGAACATCTTATTTATCTTAGTGGCTACTTCCTGCCGGGTTTATTCCGAGGGAAGCGCGGCAAGTAAAGGGCCAGCTCGAGAAGAAGAGGGAGCGGGAGGAGGAGGATGAGGAGGTCGAACAAGGGGGTTGGTCCAGGAGCCGGAGGTGGGCAGCGGCCAAAGAGAATTATGATGCTGGCCGGAAGGGAAGAACTGGGGGATCGTTGAGGCATTGCTCCTCTCTCTCTCTCACCCCTTGCACTTTGCACGCGAGCACTCCTCCGGCGGCTATATACACATACGCCAACTTCGGCTGTCCTCTTTCTCGTCATTTTTTTCCTCCCTCCCCCTGTTGTAGCAGGCAAGCAGACTAAGCAGACTAGCCGAGGGTGGCTACACGCACACCGCTCGTTTGGAAGCCCAGAGAGAAAGACCCGGTTGGAGCGAAATGGAAAAAGAGAATGAGAGAGAGAGAGAGTGAGAGAGAAAGGTCACGTGGTAGGGTGGGGAAACGAAACAACGAAAAGCAGAGAGAAAGAAAGTTAGAGAGAGGCAGGAAGCAGGGAGGGGGGTGTGTGTGTGCCGTAGGTGCGGGGGGCTCTAGGGGTTGGGCCAGGGGGGTTGCGCTGACAGCTCGACGCGCTCTCGTCCGTCCCGGGGCGCGTGGAGGATACGCTTCTCTGCACACATTCAACCGGCGCGCACACGCACACTAGTTTCTCCTGCCCCCTCCCTCTCTCTCTCGTTCTTTCTCTCTCGCTCGCCCGCTCTTCCCCTATACATTGGCTGACGTTTCGCTCTCCCGCTCTTTGCCGGCGCGGCCTCTCCCCCGCCCGCTCCCCCTTGCTTTTGCCTCGTGCGTGCGCGTATCCGTCTTTCTCTCTCTCTCTCTTTCTCGCTCGCTTTTTCCATGTGCTAGCTCTACTGCTAGTCGTCACATTGTGCGTAGAGCTCCGTTTTCTGTCTTCGCCCGGCGCGCAAGAGTCACGCGCTCCGCTCCGCACCGTGACTCTACCGGAGACTCTACTTTTTCGCCGATCCTTTTTTCACGAATTCGCGATCGACCGGTAGCGGAGATGCCGGCCACGCGTACCAGTGAACCGCCGGATTGCCCGCGCGGTACTTCCGATCCGTCATTGTGATTTTCATTATTGTATTTTTATACAAATTCAGTGCCTGAACTCCATAGTTAAAGTGATTGAATTGGAGACTTCGCTGGTGTACATTCTGAAATTCTGTGTATGTGGATGTGATGACGAATCGGATACTCGGTTTTAACTGATTATGGAGACGACGAACGCTCTTGTCGAGGTAGTGTTGATGTTGATTTTTTGTTTCTCTTCTGTTGGTTTTACTCCGGTGTGTTGAGATAGTGCGTTAATGTGTGTAATTTAAGAAGGCGTTACGGCGCAAAAGTTTCAAAAGGAGTTTATCGGATAGGAAAAAAATTAAAAGTTCAATAAGTTTAATGAGGTAGAACGAAATTTATCTTTTCTACATGGCTGAATAAGCAATCTTGAAACTTTGTTCTGGTATTGCGTTAAATAGGTTTGCTTATGATAAACATGTGTACTTTGAAGTTGGTACGAAAATCTGGACGTAATTCCAAGAAAATAAATCATATGTTGTAATCGTCATAATTTCCTTATAAAAAGAAAAGGAGAGACAGAAAGATAAAAAAAAACTTATTTCATTGATTAAAAATTACCGCGTGGTCGTAATAAGTCATTGACTTTGAACTATCAGTTCTCGCGTGTGCGGCATCGCGCTCGAATAAATCTACGCCTCTCACTCCCGGAATATCTCGATGAAATTTCGATTGCTGACGCTCAAACACACAGAGAGAAGAAGCGCGGGTTGAGCAAAGAGAGAAGGCGCTAGAGCAGAGACAGCCGTACATACGATATCGCTTGGCGAAGGTTACCGCTTTAATTAGAATCTCTCTCTCTGTTGTCGCAGAGAGCACGAAGCGACGCGCGTCTGCACAGGCGCGCTCTTATCGGGCGGATCGTCCAATGAGGGGCTTCTGGACGAGGCGCCGCGCGTCTCTTCGTCAGAGCCCATTAGATCGCGCGACGAGAGAGACGAAGCCGGCGCACCTGTGCTAACGGCCTGTTTACACAGGTTGCGCGAAAGCGCGAGATCGCCGCCAGCCGGGCGCGCTCCCACCTCCACCGCCCCTCTGGCTCTGCCACATCTCAGACTTTATGCTCTCCCGAGCGCGCCGTTCCCGCGAATTGCCTCGTGACGTACCTGCGCTCGCCGTCATGCGCGTGGCGCGTGTGCTCCCGGGTTGGTTGCCTCTTATCTCTCCCCCCGTGTTTAACCAGCTCTTCCACCTTTCTCTCTCTCTCTTTCTCACTTGGTTTCTCTTATTATTCTCCGGCTTAGTGCTTAGCGCGAATCGGACCGCGAAATGCTAATCAGTCAATACGGGCTCGCTGCCATGAGAGTCGCGCGCGATAATGTGCGTTATGGCGGCCACGAACTTGTAACCGTGAGTTTCGAGCCTACACTAGTGCGCGCCGATAGGGTGAGTCAAACTCATGTATTACGTATCGCCGTTCATTTTCTTTTTTTCATTAACATTTATTCATACGTACGTTGTGAGATTCCATTAAATATTATGTAAAACTTTTCATTTGACTTTTACACGCGAGGTAATGTACTTACACTTAGATAAAATCCAAAAAAAGTTTACAAAACATTTATACAGCTGCTCTCGGAGGATAATGCACTTACTTTATTTTATAATCTTTGCATTATGCTGCTGTGTGCACGTAAGAGATTAATCGTTGCGTTTTTGGTTACGCGAATCGTCATATTTCTCGATTTTGTTATCTTTGAAACAAACGAATTTGGAATTATTCGAATGTTTACGGAGTACGTTACACTGTTCAAAATAAAATAATAAACTCCATTTTGTAATTAAAACTAGTTCGCTAATAGTAAACTGTGCAGTTAAATCGAGCATCTGATAAGTCGCGCGCGAGTTCCACGTATGAGTTTCGCCAGCAGACGATCCGAAAAATTGAGCATCGCACGAGCAGTTGCTCATCATCGCCGGGACTGCTTATCTAGATGAGAGACGAAAGGGGAATTTTCAAAGAACGCCGATTAACATACTTGCCGGCTCTCCAGATAAAAGACCTACGGCGACACATCCATATTCGCCGAACTCGTTCATTCTTTCAAGAGAGACAACGTACAAGTTTCTCTCTCTCTCATTTTGCGTGCTGGAATAGATTTCAACATAGTCTTAGGGATATATCGCACGCGAGTCGGCTGTTTGTCTTCGCCGCGGCGGCGAGTCAAGAGACAAATGCAGCGCTAAGTGCGACACCCTCGCATTATCGCCGCTAGAGATCGTATGAGAGAGAGAGAGTCCGCCGAGCGACGGTTAGACGACGGTGGACCTCCCTCGATTATCCACCATCCTCCGTCCTCTTCTTTACGAGATCCGGTAGCCCGGCTTATACACTCCTCTTTATCTCTATACCACCGTCTGTCTGTCTGTGTGTGCGTGTGGCTTCTGACTACTTCGTTAACCTGCGCGCGCGCGCGTCCCGACGCATTTGTCTCTTTTAAAGCAATGCCAAAGGATTACCGCTTTTCGGCGTTTTTCTTTCATTTTTTTTTCTTTAAGGCCCCGATTTAATTTATTTTCTTGCTTCGCCAGTGTATATGAGCGATATTAATAATAGCCGACTTCGATGACATTCTTAATTAATTGGCGCGATGAGCCCGGCATACCGAAATTATGAATTTATTAAAGCGAGATTCGTTTTCGTGTAATTTGTCAAGATTTAAAGGTGTTTTTTTCCAACTTTTTTTACGAAACGTTTAAATTTTACGACTCACTTGTGAGTAATAAAGATTTATACATCAAAATATTTTTGTCCACTCGGCGATTTTCGCATTGGTATATGGTTTTCTTTCTGTTTTGATTTAATATTTTTCTCACGCGGGAACATAATGTTTTTGGCGACGATTTTGCATTTGCGGTTGTGCAATCGCGTTAATCTCAAAATTTAAATGAAACTAGAGCACAGCGGTAAAGACGAGACGAAACCAGACGATGGTTTTGAGAACTCATGCGTATGGATAAAACTATACGCGCATGACCAGCAGCGCCGGTTTAGTTGTTGAAATATTTTTTTTATTTCTTCAAGCGTAGCGCTGATAGTCGACGCAAATGTCTCTTTCTCTCTGCTTCATTTTTTAAAAATTTTATTCTGGTTTTAAAAGGTTGTCAAACAAGAATTTCATTTGAACTTTATCCGATATGAAAAGGAGCACTCACACGGTGAGAAAGAAAAACGAGCCCGCGGCCGACCTAATTATAAAACTGAAAACCACCGAGGAATATAAATCGACGTAGTTAAATATAGTCAAAGCCCCGTGGCTTATCCCGAGGAGGACTTTTATTTCCGTACTCAGAATAACTCGACAACCATAAACTCGCCGCCATCTCACCAAAAACTCCCTGAGACTCGTATCCGTTCCCTAAATCCAAAAACTCGGAGGAATCGTTGACCACACGAAGCGCAGGGTAACGTCTCAAAATTCGTCAGATTCGTACATCAGTAGGCATCTTGGCTTATAGCCCGCGTGTCATGTCCGTCTCGCTCGATTTTCCACAACGATAAATCATCCAAAGCAGCAGCGAAGTTTCCTTGGCAAAAAGGATCGGACAGGGAGGGCAAGGATGACTCTCGCGTCCTTTCGTTACGCATCCTTCCCTCGTATAGCCGCGGCTACAGGCGCCACCGGCGAGGGGCCTTTATGCGCCGGAGATATTTATTGCCGATATATATCGAGGCGCCGATTATATCGCGGCATTGTGGAAAAGCGCGAGCCGCGTCTTTCCGGCTACCCTATCACTCTCTCTCTCTTTTCTCCCACCTTTTCGTTATTGTTTCCTCTTTTTTTTTGTACATACCGAAGCCTTTTCAATGAGCGTATCGTCCCCCTACGCTACGTCGCGGAAATTTTGAATTATGGCCTATCCGCTCGCGAGTGCATAAATCTTTATACAGGCGCTCTGCGTCTGTGTGTGTATTTGTGCGCGCGTACAACTTTCGGGGGCCGTGAATTTCTATCTCGCTCTTTATATTCGCTTCGGGAGGCTGCTTTTTTACGGCGCGTGCCATTGTTGCTTGCGGCTTCTCTCTCTCTCTCTTCGACACGTTCACCGTCAATCAGACCTTCCCCTCATCCTCCCGCCCGCTAAATAGTATACTCGGCTTGGGTTATTTATCACCGGTGAGTCAATTGATTCTGTTCGAGAGCTGCAGAGTCGGATATGAGATGCGGAGTTGCGGTTCATATGTAGGTAGCGCGGCTATATATTTTCCACACGTCCTATTGATTAGTTCATTATTCTCCGAACGAGCCTCGGATTATCTTCGAGGAAGGCTGCATTCGCACGCGAGAGAGAGCCTCTTACATCCGAATGAAAATAAAATTCTGTGTGTCAAGGGCCTACGAGGCATGAGCCATTAATTTAAACGCATACGGCTGAAAATTATATCGAACACGCGTCTGACATAATAAAATTTCGCGCGTTTAATCTCTGTACCAGCAGGCCATCTATCGCTCGGCATTTCGCCACGGCTAATTAACGCGCCTGAAACGATGTATAAATTAAATAAAATCCATTACAGCTCGCGCGTAGTCGCCGGAGCGCACCCTTTGCGCGCGATAAGCCTTTCATCGTAATCGTAGATCGAAAATCGCGGCGCGTCTCTCGCGCGTATTTCACAGCTGGTCGAACTCAGCGGCGAGCCAAATCACCAAGTCCCGAAATAGCAGCTTTCCGTCTTCAACACTACTCTCCGTCTCTCTGCTCCCTCGTCGCCATCTCTCCCCGCCATTTTGCCCGATCGCGATATAGAGCCTGATTTAATTAAGCGCGCACGTGGGTATACATGCGCGTACGCGCGGATAAAAGGAAGCGTTCGGAGAAAGTTTTCGATATTACAGCGGCACAGGGCGCCTCTCTACTATTTCCCATCGACGCCCGATTACGCAAGGACTTAGTTTAGCCGATATCTCTCGATTCTCCCCTTCGAGGGAGTCAAGCGAGAGCAAGAGAGAGAGTCGCCCCTAGGTCTGTGCAGCCGCAGGGGTTGGCAGTTTCCCTTTGTTCGCGACCACTCGCGTCGATCGGAGATATACATGTATATGTGCAAGCGGGCGGAGCAGGACCGCGAGCTACAGTAGTCGGGGCAACCCTCCCACGCACCTCGACTTCCCGTATATACTTGGCCGCCTGCTGCTGCTGCTGCTGTTGCTGTTGTTGGCCCTCGTTTTCTCTCCCGGAAAAACTCTCGCGCTGATTCACGCGCTTTTACATTCATGCCTCTATGGCAGCCCAGCGTTCGCCTAAAGCCTTGGCTATACACCGCTGCGGACGTTTATATTTACGTCGACCCTGGCTCCTGCGATTTATTTATGGGCTTCCCCGACTTGACTTGCGCTGCCTGCAACAATTGATTCGCGTCTATTGTTTGTTTAGTTGCTCATTTTCCTTTATTTATTCGCAGAATTTAATTTATTTTCACTTACTGAACAAAAAAGATAATTTTGTTGATTTAAATTTTGAGTGAGTCGAAAGAAAAAATATAAAGAATTTCATTTTAATCTTTGTAATTTTAATGGTACATCGATTGAGAGAAGGGCAATTTTCGTACGTCGGGATCGAATATCATCCCCATAAATTTGACCGCGAGCGGGCAATTTTTTTAAAAGCACATCTGTCAAATTCATAATCGAAATGACGCCTGACAATGATGAATATCGAAATAACGAGAGGCGGCTCGCTTCCTATACTCATCGGCACTAATGCATCGCTTAAAAAAACAATAATTTCAGCCAACAACAAGCCCCGTAACCTTCTCTCTCTCCTCGGGCATGCATATTCAGAAGGAGGTTATACGCCAATCTATAGATATACATAGAGAGGACAAGGGGACAGAGAGCGACACGCGGAGCAGCGCAGCGGAGAAGCTTGGCCGAGCTTGGTGCCGGGGGGTGGGGGGTTAGAAACGCCAAGTCGTCGTTCTCCCCACTCCGCTGGTGCTGCGGGCGCGCGAGGCGTCGCGACGCCTCCTCTTCCCCCCTCGGGCACAGGCAGGCTTGCAGGGAGCGCGCGGGAGCAGGCAGCGGCTCTGCCTTTGTGCTCTTGTCAAGTTGTCAAAGTTACCCCACCCCGGGAGCCGAGCCCGGATCCAATACCCCAGCGGCAGCCCCTGCGCGTCTCGCCCTTCTCTCCACCTCCTCGGAAATCCATGCTCTGCTCCTCGGCCTTGCCTCTCTCTCTCTCTCTCTCTCTCTCTCTCGCTGCCTCTCGCTACTGCAGAGACGTGCCAAGAGGGGATGAAGCCCTCAGGAATAGAGTAGTCGCTCTAGCAGTAGTGTGCTTTCTCTCTCTATCTGCGTCCGTGTGCTCGTGTACGTGCACGCCAGCAAGAGGAGTACGGCTTGAAATGGAGAATAAGAGAGGAAAAAAGAAAGAGGCAGGAAAAAAAACACGAAGTGGCGTATGAAGAAAGATGGAGCGAGGCTAGGTCGGTCGTCGTGTGTGAGTGTGTGCGCGCGCGTATGGTGGACTAGGGAGAGTGGTGGGCCGTCGAGCGGCAGCTGCCGCTCTCGGTTTTTTTCCTCTTCCTCGCTCCGAGGCTGCAGGCCGTGTGTGCGTCGTCGTCATGCGGGCATGGCACCGAAATCGCGGCCATAAGAGAGAAGCGCTAGGCTTTCGTACTTGGAGATGCGCTTCGAGAATAAGCCTAGTCTGGACAAACGAACTTAATCGGCGTGGCTCTTGAGAGAACGAACGAGCGGCCTGGGGGAATTATTTATGGCGGCAGTAGTAGGCGAGGGAGAGAGAGAAAGGATGGCGAAGGTGGATACGAGAGAGCGAGTTGTATTAGCACGCGACACGATTAGGACACAAGTGTTTACGCGCGGACGCCTATGGCCATTGTGCCAGTATGCAAGACTCTCGAGTGTGCGTCTAGTGCCGTTTGGCTTTTGTGATGCGATTCGCCGCGCTACCGCTCGCTAAGTTATAGGCTCGACGACGGGGACGATTGTTTGTACAGAGCCAGCGACGATTGTACTTTTGAATGTCTAATGGCAATTGTTTTTTTTTTTGGCCCCCGTCGACTCCGGCTTCTGATGGGGAATGTTTAATTTCAATGCTTTGGTTTAATTTTCCTTTTCTCTTGATTGTTGTTGATCGTGGCTGTGGATTCGTGAGATAATTATATGAAATATAATCGGCGTGAAGGAACAAATTTTTTCTCATGCGAGTGTTCATTTCGAAAAGTTTCATCTAAGAAAATATATGGCAGCTGCGCTCGTATATCGAGGTTAACGCCCATTCTGTGTACACATTTATAATTGCTACGTTAAAAAAAATAATCGTAATTTAAAATTAATTCATTGACGGTTGGGTTTATACAGGCTCGAGAGAATTTTATTCATTATTGGAGCTTGCATTTTTTTATTAAATTATACAGTAGCCTTTGTTCAAACTTGTTTATGCTGGTTTCGTCATTACACGTATAGAAATGTATAAAGAAAAATTACTATACTTTATAGTTCGCGCAGGACATACTCCACTTATAGGGAATTTTACTACATGTATAATACTTTTTACCGTACTGCTGTAGAAAAATTATTTTACAGTATAGCAAAAACATCCAGAAAGAACTTTTACTAGACTAGTATAGTAAAATTTAAAAAAGACTGTCACAAATACACATATGTTAAATATTAAAAATTATGTATACTGAGTTCTAACAGACGTGACCCTCAATTACCGCGTCTAGTGACAGTCTTAATTGTTTGCTGGCTTTCCGAACTCTTCTCGCAAGTGCCTAGATGGCT
Source organism: Anagyrus pseudococci (assembly GCA_030522585.1). NCBI lineage: Eukaryota > Metazoa > Arthropoda > Insecta > Hymenoptera > Encyrtidae > Anagyrus > Anagyrus pseudococci. The sequence goes on along the minus strand of JAPYYQ010000016.1, from coordinate 59,980 downwards.
TCACGGTTCATATATGACGATTGTTCACCCTTAGATATAAAAAATTTTGTAATTTTCATTTATACTTTTTTTACGTGTAGTGTTGGCCATATAAGAGACATTTGTTTTCCAAATACTTGTTCCTAAGTATAGGAGGTTGCTAGGAAAATAGTAAAATTTCCTATAGAATTTCTATCAGTGTAGTCAAGACAAAACATAATAAAATTAAATTCATCAAGTACACACATTCTCCGTGGCTGTACAGCTCTCGAAAGCCCAGCGAATATTTTTAATTAGTCGTCCGATCTTTCCAAGCTAAGCAAGAAATAAAGAGAAACAAAGAAGGGGGAATGGGAGCAAAGAAAAAAAGAAGGAAGGAGCGTTGGACTCGTCCTGCCGTCGGAACGTGAAATTAAAAGAAGCTCCGCGGCGGCGCGCACAGCGTCGTCGTGTCACAGACTCGTTCCACTTTCTACGCTAGACGGACACGCGGCAGGCGGCTTTACCGCTGTCAAAGATTTAATTAGCGTACCAGCGTACGTAGCCGCGTCCGAGACGGCAATTTTAATCCGAGAGACGCGCCTCTCCGAGAGGAGAATTATCGGCCCCGACGATTTCATAAGTTTGCACAAGCCTGTGGACCGTATCAGAGTTTTTGGAGCGGATTAACGACGGGAGCAGCGGCCTCTGGCATTTGCCGCGGAGCGAATTAATTGCCGCTGCTGCTCTTTCTTTGCGTTTAATGTTAATTAAATGAAAAAATGTTGTCGCTCGTCTCTCCCGAGAATGTTATTACAGGGATGTCGTGGGGGGATTATCCGCGTGTGGTTAACTTTCTGTATGAACTGTTGTTTTCTCTGGAATTTCGTTTATTCCCTAATTAATTGCACGAGAGTTGATGTCAAAGCTCCGGACTTTGATTAAAAACGTCCTTAATTACAATTACGACTTAGGACGGAGAAACGACACTGATATTTATAATGCTTTCTCGGTAATACGCGCGCTTAGGGGATGGGAGACGTGGAGAAATTTTTCGATGTTTAATTTTATTAATCGAAGCGTTTTCACGTTGAATTCACGTGGAGAATTCAACTGAAATATACGTCTCGTGCAATGCTGGTACGCCGGTGTGGTATATGTATAGAGGAAGGGCTGTCCGGCGTCCGAGAGACATACGGTGAGCGAGCGCCGGAGAGAAAAAGCGAGAGAGAGAGAGAGCCTGGAAATGCTGACGATGAAGATGGAACGAGAACAAAGACGGCTCGGGCGATGGAGGGAAAAAAACGAAGAAGAAGATGGGAGGAGGAGAAAAAAAGAAGGACGGGAAAGAGGAAGGCGGTATATACGTATAAGCCGCAAGGGACGGAGAAGGAAGGAGAGCGAAGGGAGGGATGAACAAATCGATAATCAAACTTGGAGGAGAGATAAGAGCACAGGGAAACTAGACTGAACAAAATTTCAAGATAATTACAAGTCGACTGATTTAGAACTTTAAATTGAGTTCTTTGCGGAGAGAAAAAAAAAGCGGAGCAAGCGCTTTCGTTTATATAATACGATACAAAACTTGAAATAATGCACGAACAAAAAAAAAGTTTGAATTTCATTCGTTCGAAAGTACGTTTTAAAAATCAATCTGTTTTTTTTTTGTTATCAATATGTGCCTTTTGTTCAAAGAAATAAGAGAGAAAAGACACAAGAAATAACAATGATAAAACTGTTAAAGTAAGCTGAAAGACAGTGGGGAAAAGCAGCAACAAACTCGGTAGGGAAAGGCAAAGAAATAAAAAGGCAGCTGGGTTGTGAGGGAAGGGGGGCAGGGGGAAGGCTAGAAATTTCAAGAGTCTAGAGCGTCGGCGAAGTGCTGCAGGATTGCGAAGCGAGAAACTCGTGCCGAGCGATAGGACAGTAGAAGGAGCCAGTGGGGTAGGCTATATAGCGAGGCGCGCTCGGCAGCCTGATTTACGGGACAGCGTCAAAACTTCGCACTCTCTCTCCCTCTCTCTCTCGGGAGTCCGCGTATAGTCACTGGCGTGCACGCCAAAATAAAGGTCCCCGCTATACTCTCTCTGTCTGTAATTTTAGGGAGCTCCTCTCACCCTCCCCCCGTCACCTCATGTCGTAGTCGTCGTCGTCGTCCGGGTGAATCGGGAGCGAGCTAACTGGCGCTAGCTCTTCTCTGCCGTGCGCTTTCGAAAGCTCGCGATCCGGAATAATTAGCCTCGGCCGTTTTATTTAGGCGAGGAAAAAATTCTCGCAACGCGGCGGCGGCGGGCCCGACTCAAGGCCGCTCGCTGCTGCTTCTGACCGCGACAGCGCGCCTGCGCGCGCGCCCATACACCGGCTCCGCCGCGAATAAAAACGAGCCGTCGACGACTTTAAATATAATGTGTCGCGCGAGACGAGCTGAGAGAGAGAGAAAGAGAGCTTCGCGCTAAAGCTACCGCCTAAAAATAAATAATCGAAAAGAAGAGGAATTGATAATGATGTTTGCCAGAGTCGTTACGTCACGTTATTGCGGCCTTAATTTATTCTACAGCAGACTATTATCACAGATGTATCCGATGAATATACAAGCAACTGACCTAATTTACATTGCAATCCTGTAATTTACCGATTATGTATTTTTAAAAGTATATACCATATCAGTCGATATTATTCAGCGTATTGTCAGTCGCATTTTCACAGCTTTACCGTTGAACTCTGTCAGTTTCTCGTTCCACCAATATTTTTTATATACCTTGTTTCGATCGTCGCTTGTTGTACATCTCTACCGAGTTTGTGCGTTTGAAATCTATATTGTTCAAACGATAAAAATAATATCATAGATGTTGAGGCTTACGAAAGTGCAGTGCTTGTTTACCATCTAGAACAAAAATAGAGTCCTACAAGTCCTTCACTCGGAAGCCTCTGTAGGACTAGTAATTTTATTTCGATAAAATTATTATTATTTGAGAGGCAGTCGAGCGAATCGTGACGTTATAAACTTTCTCGTAAGTAACAATTATTTCTCCGTTAATAATTACCTAATGTTTACCCAGCTGTTTACGTAAGCTCTCGTTCTCGGAGGCTTTTTATTCTCGCATGTTTGCCATCTTAAATAACCGTGAAAAAAAATAATGTCTTTCATCATCTCCATTGCTCCCTCTCTCTTTCTCGGCGCTGCAGCCACTATATTCCTCTCGATATTTTTACAAAGATTCTCGAGCTAAGCACCGACTCGTCATTATATTTCTCCAAAAACATCTTCTCTCTACTTCATTACCTCTCAATACACCTCTCGCCGTAATCCTTATCTATTGAAAAATAAAAGAAAAAACTTCCCACATTAATCACGAAATCTCGTCAAGCGAATCCGGCGAAACCCCCAGCAGCGTAGTCGTCTCGAAAATCCAGATATTCCCCCGTCCGCGGCAAAGGTATAAGCGAGAGAGTTTCTCGCAAAGTCATCATCGTCGGCATATACGGCGCTGGCAAGTCCCCCGAGCTAGCCCGTACGCGCTCTTAAATTACGAATTAGCCTTCGCCGAGGCATCCTCGCGTGCGCTTGAGCGCCTCGGCGGGCCGCGCGCTCTCTCTCGTCCCCCGTCCGGAAAATATAAGTGGCGCGCGGCATGAATCCTAATTAAGCCTCCGCGCTTACTTTATGTACATACATACACCTATCCCACAAAGAGAGGAGAGAACGAGCGGAGAGGGTTGGGCCCTGGGAGTCACGGCTTGTTGAGCCTCGCCGGGGCCGACGTATTAATAACGATGACGCCGGACCCGCGGAATCGGAGCGTATTAGGTAGCAAGAGCACGCCCTTCCGCTCGCCGATCCGTTAATTGCGGCTCATTATCATCTCACCCCCCCCCCCCCCACACACACCTCCTACTTCCGAGTTGCAGTAGACGATCTTTGCGTACGCAAGATACGCCCCAGGCTGGATTTTCGTCCGCTCCACCTCGGCCAATTTTAATTATGTCCCGTGTTATATTTTTTTCCTTTTTTCTTCTGGTATAGTGCACACTTGTTACAGAGGCTGTTGCACTTTTCTGCTGCAAACGTAGCCAGGCGTGTGTGTCAAGCGCCGCGTCTGCTTCGCGCTTGTAGATTCCGATCTCCTGCTGATTTATACGCTGTAAAGTTTAATGTGCGAATAATAAAGTCATTAAAGTTTATCGCGCGTTTTGCAATTTTCACGTGCGCGTAAGATCAGTTATAGTATTGCATTATTGTTGCAATCTCGAATCTATATAAGCAGCGGCGCGCTATGCGAGTGTGCGAGAGAGCAATTTTAATCTTATTTTAATTCAGAAGACTATTACACGCGCAATACCACGGGAGTAAATGGGTAGAAAAAGCACGACATACAACACCCATTCGCAGCGAGTCTCAACAATTTGATAATTTTTTTTTCTTTCCCTTTTACACGTCCTCATTAATTCAATTAGCATTCATGAGTTTGCACCTCATAAAATTCCTGCATCGAGTTTTACTCTGTAAAAAAGGGAAAAAAAGGACAGATAAATTCACGATTCGGCCAATGATTTACACGCTCGTACACCGAAATATACGTATACCATACTTAACATGATCGGCACACGCTAGCGGTGTACATTATGCAAAGCAGTCCTCTCGAACAATCCGGGAATAGCCTAAGCACAGAGCGTACTCGGCGATATAGACAAGAGCGTGTAAGAGGGGAAAAAGGGGCAGCCGAATCGAGAGATTAATAGCAGAGAGCAGTAGCTTTTAACCTCGTTGGAACGATATCGCAGTTGGCAAGCTTTTGGCCCGCGTCATTTCTCTGACAGGCCGGACGCGCAGTAGCCCACGTGAGATCCCCCTCCCTGCTCCTCCTTTGCTCCCTCTTGGCACTCGTTACATGGCAATCGTTGAAGTTGCAGCTCCTCCCCTCCTTGGATCCTCTATCTCTCTCTCTCGATGCTAGTCTGCCGCGATAAATTCCGGCTAGTCTTGCCGCTCTAGACCGCCGTAGTGTCCCAGTCTCTCTCTCTCTCTTCCTTTGTTACTTTGCTCTTTTGGCTTGGGTGTATGCTTACCAGCCGAAAAACAAGTCCAGCTGCGTTAATCCTTCGCGAGCGTTAAGCTAAATAATCTTGCAAGTTGCACTTACTCTTTGCAAAGAACCGTCGTTTATTCCGATGTTTATCCAAAGTAATTTTGTTGCCGAGCGTGAGTTTCCTCCGCGTGTGTTTCTTTTTTCACACGCAACATTCGCTAGAAAATCCGAATAGTTTGCGGGACTTTCCTAACAGCAGCGGCGCACGATAGTGCTGAAGCGCGCGCTAAGGTCCTGTATGCGCACGAGACACATAGAAGAACGACGAGAAAAAGAACGACGTGTCGTCGTCGCGGCGTCGTGAAACTTTTACATCCAGACTGTTTGCCGCGCGCGCGTGGTGAAAACAGTTCCGGGGGAAGCGTTGCTCGACGGATTCACCAGCAGCAGTAGCTCGAGAAATTTGGCTGGCGCGCACGTAGAGAGGAGAAAGCGGCTCTCCGCCGGCAGCCCCAGGGATAGAAGCGAAATAAAAGAAGGAGAGCGAGCTTTTTCGAAAAAATGTGAAAGTCGAGGATGAGCCCGGGCAAGGTTACGTCTATCTCGGGCTCTCCCCCCGTCCTGTTTTGGCCAGCCCGTAACGGATCGCTCGAGGGAAAAGAATAACCGCCAGCGCTGCAGGTCCGTGCGAAAGGTGTCGGGCGTCCCGCTGCGCGAGTCACGTAAAATTCGAGCAGTGCGGCCCGACTGAGAGAGAGAGCAGCCTATGCCACGAGAGCCCTAGCCGGAAAAGAAAGTTTTCCTTTAAGATTGAAGCCGAGATACACACAGTCAGCGTATCCTGGCTGACCTGCAGTCTTCATTTTCAAAAAGCCGCTTTTATTCCGGAGCAGCATTCTCTTATCTCTCCTCTGTCCTGCGCCCTCTCTGTCGCTTCGGCATTAGCATATTTCTACGGAACGACCGTTCGGCTCTCTGCACGCAGGCCCTGACACCGGCAGCTCTTCTTTTATATATATGCACCTACAAAATAATAGGGTCACAAGGTGTGTGCTGCTCCGACGACGGCCTTATTCTATTATTTTATACGTAATAAAGTATCTAGTATAAAATAAAATTTTTAAAAAATTTTATATTTAGCAGTAATGGAATTAAGGGACGATCGAAAAATCAAAAATTGAAGGAAAAAATACAAGCGCTCGAATTACAATTTACGACATAGCCAGTGGATATGCAAGCGAGGAGGGGAAAGGGACAGCCGGGCTTTTTAAAATTATTAAAAGAAACATCGTTCGATACATGACGGCTTAAACGCTCAAATTATCGAATCTTGCAGCGATGCCCTCGATACACCGTAGTCCGGCGTCTGGCGAAGGGAGTGTGTTCGTATACGTGTGTGCAGGGAGGGAGGTAGAAAGACAGCGGCAAGAAAAGTAACAAGAAAAAGCCGTGGGCGCAAAAGGAGCAGCAAACATATCCGGGCGCTATGCGCCTCCAAGTCTCGCTCGTGCACACGTACATATGTGTATAGATATATATAATTAACCGCCGCTTCTCGATATCCTGGCAGCCCAGAGGCAGGCAGTCGAATGGAAAACGCGCTTGACATGCGCCCGCGCTCGCGCCATTTCGCAACGTTACAACATTGTACCGGTCAGCTCTTGACGAGGTCTCCCCCCCTCCGTCTCTCTTGATCAAGATATGGAAATCCGCCTGGGGACTTTTTGCGCGGAAAGCTATATTACAAAACGCTCGATTCCACAGGATGTTATTTAGTCGGAACGAAAAAAATGGTATATCCTCTCTTGCAGTCGCAAGATTAGTAGAGTCGAGTGTGCCTGTTCTAATGTACACACTTGCTGGTGCGCGCGTGTCGGCCCGACGGAACGCGGTTAGACTCCGGCTGCGAGCGCGCCTTGCCAGATATTACTCTCCGGATAGACTCTGATTTGACATTGACTTAGACCTCGTTGTTCCAATTGGGCGTAGACTCGTTATTTTCTTTTTTTTTTCTTCTAGTGCCGGGCAATATTTTTGTCGTTCAGTCGTTATCGGCTCTCGTCGTCGTGCGACTGGCATAAAATTATGACACGTTGAAAAATGTTGGAGCCGCGTTATCGTCAACTTATGAAGATTCGAAAATAAACCATAAATTAGAAATTAATTAGTATATCGCTATATTTATATGAGATACTCTCAGCGGGACAGAGCGTTTTAAATCTTTTTAAAATAAAGTCGTCTTATCTATACATGGTGTTACATTTAGTTACAAGTAGAGCGCGTTACATGTACAATAAATTATAAGGAAAATAATGAAATATAGATGCTGATAACGTTATCTCACTATTTATAAACTTCGTTTCTTGCGAAAAAAAAAACTAGAGTCGTACGATCACGTTTCTCGCGTATATTCTCCGTTTAATTGAAATTGTTTTTTCACTCAACACGTCAACCGCGTCTGTTTTACAAATGTACACGAGAATAAAAAATATTTCACACGTTATGACAAACATAAAAAAAATAAATGCAAAATTATTTATTTCTCGTATACGCCAACAAAAATTCCGTCATTCAAGCTCGCTTATTCCACCAGAAGAATCAAATTTATTGCCAAGTATATAGCACAGAGCCCTCCCGAAAAAGTAAAGCCTAAATCCAGCCGGTGGTAGAGAGGTAGTGGGGGGACGATATCAAGCAGCATAGGCACGTCGCTCAGCTGATGCAAACTCTCTGGCAAGACGGCCGCCGCCGCAACAAGAGGCGTACACACAGCATCAAGCCAGAGGCTTTTGCCAAGTTGCGCGGCGGAGTAGGGAGGAAGGGTACATTAAAGATGCATCGAGCGTGCCAGTGTAGGGCCCGCAGCCACCGGGCGAGCATCTCTCCCTCGGCTACACGAGCAGCTCGCGCGTCCTTGCAAACTGGTTTTCACGCACAGGCGCGCGCTTCGATTATGCTAATAGCCCCAGAGCCCGTTCGTCTGTGTGTGTGTTTGAGAGAGAGAGCTAGAATATTTCGGCGGGCCTTTTATCCGCTCTCGTAGCGGCGGGGATCAATTTTGTATACATATATGGATATAGCCGAGATCGCCGTTATGTCACGGCTGTTTATTACCATAATGCGCTTGGGCTGCGGGAGGGACGTCATCCTGATCGCGGAATCGATACGACTTATAAACAGTGGATTTTCCAAAGTTTTAGCCGCAGCGAAATTTCAGTTTTTAATAAAGCGCTGCGAGTTTATATTCACAGTTGGCCGGAAAGAACCGAAAATAGCTTATCGTCTACGCCTGTACCCATACGCTCGCGAGCAATTAATAATGTTAATTTTCGATTCCAAGAACTTATCAATGGGTTTTATTCGTGTGGCCCAACTCGATGCTTGGCTTATCAAATTCACACAAGCTGCGTAGCTGTAAATTTCGTGAAGTTAAATTTCCACTTCAGTCAAAGCCTCCGTAAAAAAAAGACCGCATAACCTTGCAGCTTGAGACGCAGTAAAAGTTTTTCTCGAGAAAAAAAAATAAAAGAAAAGCTAAAAAAGGCAAGAGCGTTTGGAGCACACGTGCGGGGCGAGGTGGTGGCGCGAGCCCTTGAATCCTATAGCTCCCTGGGCGTAAATTCAAGGTCAGTACACATAAGAGCGCGGGCATACGGCTGGCTACATAAGCAATTGCCGCGCAGGATATGAAAAGCGAGGTCGGCCGAAAAAAAAGGAGCGCTCATCCTCGCGCACGTGCTTTCCTCTCCCCTCTCTCCCGGAGTAAGAGAGCCAAGATCTTGAAGGCAGTCGTGGTAGCCTGCTGTCGATATCGCTTTGGCGCGCCACACGCGGAGACGGCGGAGGAAGAGGAAGAGAGAGAAAGCGCGCGCGCCGGATATTTACGAGCGGCGCGTTCGCACACTTGTTTTTACGAGCGTTAAATATCTTTATGATTAATAAAACGCGGCCGTTTGCGAGATTTACGGGTCTCTAAGCGAGTAGCTTTTCCCTCAACGTCTCGTCGCGGCCGATGCATTCCGAAGATCCCCACCCCCTGTGCTCTCGAGCAAGATTAAATGGCTCTTAATTGTTCGCCGGCGCCTCGGCTTGTCGCGCGGTTTGTTAACCTCGTTATGATGCTTTATTGCGGTCGCATTTGTAAGTGCATCGCCTCGGATTTTCTCTCAGCCGTGTGTATATGCAGGCCTCTTGTGTATGCAGGCTCTGCTTTGTTTGCCGATATTATTGTTATTCTGATTAATCGCCGCCGGCTCATTTTAATAATTCCCCGGTAAATTATTATAATGTTGTGATTTCAGTAATATATGATTTAATAATTCTTTGCTCCTTGCCTCGTAATTGTCCGTTGGCGAATGGGACTGTGCGCGAGCGCGGTAACGAGCTCTCTTAATTAATACTTTGACTCGGCGCAGGCGTTATAACAAATGTTTGCAATTGATTATTAACATGCACTCGCTTGTTTGCTTAATGCGAAATTAACGCTAATTAAAATATTAATAATACTCAATTTGATGACATTTTTCGTTAATTTCTTCTTAATAACAATATACAAGAATGCATTTTTTTCAAACGATTACGGTTTTATTATGATTTTAAATATTTCCTTAAATCATTATTCAAACATTGGTTAAATAGCAATTATTTTTATTTACAAACAGAAAATGATTTATTAATAAATATTTTTGTAACTTGTAATAATTATTATCTCTTAATCGGATATTTGCTGTTGAAGTATTTAAAAAAATATTTTGAATAATTAAAAACATTATAAATAGTTAATTTGACTTTTATCAAACTATGAAATATAAAGAAATAAAAGTTTAATTAATAAATTATTCTCTTGATAATCTATATACGAATAAATACAATGAAAATATTCAAGGTCCGAACTTGATAAATATTCGTTGCGCAAGTAACGAGTCAGTCGTTACAGGCAATTTAGTAGGGGCCAAGCCGTGCCTAGAGCGGCAGAAAAACAAAGGGAGAGAAAGAGAGCAGGAGCAATGAGCATCGGAGCAGTAGCTTCGTCTGGCCCCCGGGCATCGAGGCCATTTTAATGAATAGAAGCCATCATCGTCGCGGCGTGACGTCAGCTGTGCGCGCCGGGCTCCGAGTTATGGCGTCACGTGACTCCACCCTCTTTTCAATCACCTTAGGATCCGAACCCACCCAGCTGTCAAGCTACGCTCCACCCCGTTTTTTCCTCTACACTACACCAGCACACAGACGCTGCAGTCAGCAGTGTAGCAGCTATATAAGCGCATTGTGTGCGCCGACGGTCCGATATCGCTCTCGCCATCTGACGAGCGTCGCTCGAAACCTCTTAATCCTTCGAGTTGACTTACGGGTTTGTTGTTTCTCCTGCCGATGCCGCCACTTAACAAGGTCCCGATTTATGTACCGGCGCCGTTCCTTTTTCAAATTGAGAGCCCCTGATTCGACTCTCTCTCTCTCTCTCTCTCTCTCTCTCTCTCTCTCTCTTCGTTCCTCTGTGGCGGCCACTTCTCGGCTGATACTACTTATAGAGCTGCCAAACTATCTTTAGTGAGAATCTCCCGCGCTTCGAAATAGATTTTCATAGAATTTTATTATTAGTGATACGATGCTCGAAAACGCAGCTATCATAATTTATGCATTTGATAAGGTTCATTTCAATGTGTTATCACGACTAATGTATTTAAAACGAGAAAATTATGATAACATAATTTCGTGTGAAAATGTTTTAAAGTAGCTAAAAAATTAGTAAAAATTACTTTATGACAGTATGTTGGCTAAATATAATAATCGACTAAAATAAACGATGTTTCTTGAATAGAAACAGCTAAAATTCAGCTTTAACAGTCATCTCTCTCAGATCCTTTCGCACTAACACCGAGATACCTGTCCTCTATGCATACCAGGCTGTAGACTCTCGCCACAGATCTCGACCGCCTGTTCCCAAAATCGAGCCGGAGTAGTAGTCATCGTCGAAGAACCACAGGCGTGAAGAGGAAAAGAGAGATGAAGGGTAGGAGGGGGTGATCGCATAGGCAGGACCGTGGAGATCGGGCGAAAATTTATACGCGGCCCGCGCGGCCCGGAATCGCCTATCGTCGGCCATTCATCAATCCGCGCGTGGAATCAATACGCTGGAATTAATGAAAGCGAGGCTCGCGACCGGAAAGCTAGCAGTAGCAGCAGCAGCAGCCGGCGGCGCTCGGAATGTTAATCACGATGGCGTAGTCGTCCGCGAGGGCGCCTCAACTCCCAGGAGGTCTTTCCGCCGAGAGTGAGAGAGAGAGAGAAGCGTACAGGGCGCGGTTTACGCGCGCTTATCTCCCGGCGCCTGCTACGACAATGGACTGCTACGCCTGCGCGGCACACGTGCGCGCACAGCTGCCCGTGTCTCTCTGGCTCTGTGTGTATGCCTGTGTCAGCAGCCACTGGGGCATTCAATTTTCACGCGGGCTTATCGTCCTTTTCAATTCATCGGGTTCTTGTGCGGTAGCGGGCGAAGCTTGTCGGGCCGCTCGGCCCCCGCGCGCACACGTTGTTTATGGCACGTCTCAGAGGTTTCGACTTTATCGGAACAATGTATTTCTCGCGTTCGAGGCAACTCGCTCTCTTTCTCGCAGCGGCGCGCTGACTTCGATTGCGCTTTTGTTTGCTCTTTTATTCAACGAATGCCCATTTGAATCGGGGATCTGGCAACTTTGACCCTGATTTTTTATTAATTTTATTTTTATTACGAATAAACAATAGCAGGTTTTTCATAATGTCAATTACAGAATAAAAATTTATTTATTAGTTTTAAACAATTAACAAATAATTTATGCTCGGTAGTTTTACTATCGACAGCGATCTACAATATCGAGAGAGTTTGAAATCCTGTAACGATGGTAGGACAAATAAGGATCGATCTATACAGAACGTCGAAGGTTCCACGGTCGGTAGGGAAGAGGTCCTTTAAGACTCTTTTGAGATCATCCAAAACGTGACTTTCGAAATGTTTTTGTATCGATCGATAACGTTTGCAAAAAATATAGTTTCTTCAATGATCACCTTAATGATTTTTTTTTTTTTATTAAATATTCTATCGACAATACTGTTGTCTTAATTGACCATTCACATAAACAAAATAGTATTTCAAAAAATCTAGAGGCTCATTAATTTCATTTAATGTTTCAACAATACACAATTTAAATTATAATTCAACTTATTTAAGTTAAGAAAAAAAGGCACCAAAAAACCAGTTTCCAAGTCCTAAATAAAACTTCCAATAGTCCAAAGCACTTAAGCCCATATCCGTCCAACGATACATTCCCCTAACCGTCTTCACTCGGTCGCGTTTAATCGCGCGTGAACAGAGCGACACAGAGTCTCTGAAGCGCAGAGGCAGCGCAGTAGTCCGTCATTAGCGAGCGAAAAAGGCGTGAAGCCGATCCTCTTTAAAGCCGCGACCCAAGCGAGCGAGCACACATAGACACACACACATGAGCGGGAATTTTTTTTATTCCCCGCGGCAAAGCAGATCTAACGATCGCGCCGCGTAAAGCGGCGCCGATCCATCGAGTCCCTTTGACACACGTGCAGCTAGCACGTGTGCCGTGCCGGCGGCTTCCAGGCAGACGACATCCTCGCGGCCCCGTCACTCGCGATCGCGTCTCCCACGACGATCGGTCGCGGCTGCGGACCCGAGGACTAGTCGCGAGAGAGCTTTCCACCTCGGGCTTTGGCAGATCGGCACGGCGCGATATGCGTCCAATTAGCCGGACCTCCCTGGCTCGTCTCGCCGCCGCCGCCGAGTCTAGGTAGATCGGCGAGCGTCCAAGCGACAGCCGACTAGGGACTCTTGGCCCCGCTTAATACCCCCCCTCCCTCTCCTCTACAGCATTCGCGACCCTATGAGTCGGCTCGTTTTTGCCTGTTCTATTAGCTAATTAGCGCTAGACGAGAGAGAGAGAGAGAGTACCAGTGTTGTAACGATGGCTCCTTTTGCTTACTGATTGCAGGTGCGGCGTAGCGTCGTCAGCGAGCTGGACAGAGGTACATCATCGTCATCCGAAAGCTTGCGGAGTAGCTACAGCAACAGCCACTTCATCGATAAGCGCTGAACGAGCTCTTGACTCCTCGACCTCATCATCGCAGCAGCAGCATCAGCTTCAGCAGCATCGGCAGTACAGCCAGGGCTTGGAGTTGGACCAGCCAGGACTCTGACGCATATACCAACGCCGCCAGCGCTAGGCCACCCTCGATAAAGACCCCCCCAACTGGACGAAGCGTCCCTCCTGCGCGAGCCCCGACCTTATCACGTATTTATATATAAATATATATATACACACGTTAGACACACACGCACACGACCACACACCTGTACATGATTATCCCACTAAATCCCCCTTCCCAGCAGAGCCCGTGCATACGTTCTCAAATGATAGTCCAAGTTATCTAGTGTTCTCCAGTTCTCCGAGTTCTCCATGATTTTTTCTTCGTTTTTGTTGTTACATAGTGCGGTGAGAAAAACGGAAGATTTAATCGAAAGATAAGAAGAAATAAAATAATAATAATAATAAAAGAAGAAATAAAAGAGCCCAGTGTGATATATATAAATTAAATGATCATTGTTTGGTGATCCGCAACAACGCAGTGTGATAGGTATATATATGTATACATATAAATATATATGAAAAAAAAAATTATATATATATATATATATAAAAGAAAAATAAGTAAAGTATATATATAAATATATGTATACGCATACATGTATCGTGTCGTGTCCAAGAGATGAAAATTAAATCTGAGTGGTGATAACGTTTGTAAAAGTTCTGAGTGTCCAAGAGTGTGCATCGAGAAAGATAAGCGTAAGAGCGGAAAATAATTAGTCAAGCCCCCGAGAGGATAAAGAGTACAAACGAAACAAAAAGAAAACTACGTTAAACAAAGTAGCATAATAATTATAATCGTCGGGCGAGCCGGCGATCTCTCAGCAGCTGTAGCAGCTCGGCATCAGGAGCAACAATCACAGCTGTTGGGCAATAAAAAGCGGTGAAGAGGTGGAGAGTAGCAGGAGGCGGAGGAGAAGGAGGAGGAGGAGGCAAACGTGCGGGACAAGATATTTTCCATCGCGAGCAGTAAACAATACAGCCTAAAACTGTTAGACGACGAGTGCGCGAGTGACTGGCCGCAGCAGCCACACACACATAGCCATAGCATGAGTTCGTACTTTGCGAATTCGTACATCCCGGATCTGCGCAATGGCGGGGTGGAGCATCCGCATCAGCACCAGCAGCACTACGGGGCGGCGGTCCAGGTGCCCCAGCAGCAGCAGCAGCCGGTGCAGCAGCAGCCCCAGCAGGCGAGCGATCCCTGCGACCCGGCCCTGCTGCGCCAAGGCGGCGTGCCCGGGCACCACTACGGGGCCGCCGCCGGGGCGACGGGCCAGCAGCCGGGGATGCCCTACCCCCGCTTCCCCCCGTACGACCGCATGGACATCCGCAACGCGGCCTACTACCAGCAGCAGCAGCAGGAGCACGGCATGGACATGGCCGGCTACCGGGCGAGCTCGCCGACCGCGGGCATGGTCGGGCACATGGGCCACACGCCGACCCCGGTCAACGGCCACCCCAGCACCCCGATCGTCTACGCCTCGTGCAAGCTTCAGGCGGCGGCGGTCGACCACCAGGGCAGCGTCCTCGACGGGCCCGACAGCCCGCCCCTCGTCGACGCCCAGATGGGCCACCACCAGATGCACCCCCAGCACCCGCACATGCAGGCCCAGCAGCCCCACGCCCAGCCGCCCCAGGCACAGGGCCCGCCGGGGCCCCAGGCCCATCAGCAGGCGCACATGCAGCAGACGCAGCAGCAGCACATGATGTACCAGCAGCAGGCCCAGCCGGGCGCCCAGGCACAGCAGGCGGCCATGCACCAGGCCCAGCAGCAGGCCCAGCCCCAGCCGCACCAGGGCGTCGTCGCCTCGCCCCTCGGCCAGCAGCAGCCCGGCACGCCCCAGAACAACCCCGCCAACAACCTGCCCAGTCCGCTCTACCCCTGGATGAGGAGTCAGTTTGGTCAGTACCCTCTGTTATTAAACCTACTTTTGCCTTGTCTTCTTTTTTTCATTTTAGCTTTCTTACAATTTCACCGAGACTTGAATAACAATTATGTTTTGAGACAAGCCCCGGTGATATAAATTTTATATGCTGGTAGCAGAATATGAAAAATGCTTTTTTTAATCAAAGCCAAAAGTATAATATGCAAAAATATGAAAATCATGCAGAATTCTCGAGAGATGTAAAAGTTTAGAGACAAACGAATAGGCGAACAGCAAACTTTCGAAAATCAAGGTAAAGACAGAGAAGAACCGAGGGACCGGTAGGCTATAGAAAAACGCGCTTTCCCGAAGAGCAGGTACAATACGCGTTTGGCATAGCTTTGCGGCTTTCGGATTTCGCACGCCGGCTTTCCCAGCGAAAACCCGACCGAGAATTGCGGCAACTTATACGACGGCAGTAGCAGAATAGTAGCACGTGGACCGAGAGCGAGCTATCGTCCCGGCCGTACGAGTCGGCCCACCGCCAGAAATAGGCGTAATGTCTCCAGTTTTCTAGGCGCACAAGCGCAGCCGGTACGCGCTCGCCGCGGCTTGAGTTATTTATTGCCCTGACCTTTTAGCCCGACTGCGCGTGCGTTATTTCGCCACGTACAGAAGCACACGCGCGGAGACATTGCGCCGAGGGAACTGCATATAGGCAGATATCGTGAGACAAAAAGCGCGTGGGGGATCGGAAAAGTCGCCGCTGCTGCGCGTAGTTGCGTATTGTCCGCCTACAGTCTGCTGTCGCTGACAGCTGGACTTCGATCCAGATTTGCGACTTGCGAGTGACCCCCTTTTTATTATATCTGAGGGATTCAAAGCGGTTGGAATTTACTGATTTCTTATAGATTAATGGAAATAGAAAAAATCGATAAAATTCTCATATGAGTCTTTGAAAACAAATAATTCCAAAAGGATTATTATTTAATTAACAAAAGATTCGACAAAAGAATAAGTCTAAAAATTAGTTCAATCACGCATACATGCATAATACAAAAACACGATCAAGGTCTTACGAAATTCAAGGCCAGGCGTGAGCCGAGGTAATATGACGGCCAAGGATTCGTATAGTACACCTAACCGTGCGACAGATCTTAGTCCCCCTGCGCGTTCCATTGCCGCCCGGCAAAGTGTATTGAACGAGCTCGAAGATTTATGGGGGGCCATAACGAAGTGATAATAGGCCGGGGCAGCTCTGGTAATTTATATAAGCAGAGCACAAGTCAGCATGGAGCCCCGTGGTATATACAACGGATCTTATTGGAGTCAAAGAGGTGCACAGGTTGTGCGCGCCGGAAACCCCCGTGGCT
Source organism: Anagyrus pseudococci (assembly GCA_030522585.1). NCBI lineage: Eukaryota > Metazoa > Arthropoda > Insecta > Hymenoptera > Encyrtidae > Anagyrus > Anagyrus pseudococci. The sequence continues at coordinate 43,607 of JAPYYQ010000016.1, read as the reverse complement.
TCTGCGCTTAGTCCGTCCTCGTGCGGTCGGCTAGGGGTTAGCCCTTTTTGGATAGGGGGGATATTGTATAACCGGTCGAGCCCGAGGTGAAATTTACCACCTATAATATTGCTCAAGTTAACGCAAGGACAAAATTATCCCGAGGATTCCGAGATTTTTGCCGAGCCGACGACGGCCCCCCTGCGACGTTCCCTTTCCCCCGGATAACTCCGCGCCGAACTATCTCCCTCAGTCGATGTTCAATTTCCGTCCTGGCAAGATATGCGAAAACTTTGAGGTGCGATGTACCGATATCACTACCGCCGGTCTGTGTGCGCGCGTGTGTGTTCTTTGCCCGCCCGATGAAAATCGATCGCTGTACGCGTAGTTTCGTGTTGCCGAGTTGGCGCGTTTTGCCAGATTTGCAGTGCTGATGGAATTAAAGTTTGCGATAAACGAGTGCGGATTCAATTTTATAATGCTAAATTTACTTTTCACAGTGAAAAAAGTTTTCGTTTTGTTCGTCGATCGTTTGGTGAATGGAAAAAGTGTGAAGATGAAAAAGTGCTTGTTCCAATTATTCTCCGTTGATCAAATCGGTACGTTCAACCACTTGCTTCCTTTATTTCCAAAATTTGCACGCGACCGAACCCAAAGTCGTACCCTTGGAAAAAGCCGATTCTCCCATCTCTCGGTTGCCGTTCGAAGCTGTTGTTCAAGCGCGCGCTTGGCTCTCGGTAGAGCCTATCCGATCGTCGATGCAGAACCGATAACCGGACGAAGGGAATGCCCCTCCACAGCAGGCAGGAGTATCGCTCCGATTGCCCTTGGGCGCTCTTGCGCGGCTGCCTCTGCAGGTTCTTACCGGCCCGGCCGCTCCGATCCCCTTGCCGGTCGACTTTGCCAGTCGAACAGCCGTCGAACGGCCGGGGAGTTAGCACGGCGACTCACAGATGTCGGCACCTTGACTTTTTCAATCGACAAAATACACGAGCACCGGCTTTTCTCCCTCGATCGCGTCCGTGTGCGTGTGTATTATGTCGGTGTGGCCCTCACACGCGCAACACGCCCATCTCGCGTGGCGATCGCGAGCTTCGATCCCCCTGCGGAAGAGAGCCGCGCACACGCGCGTAGGCCCCCCTATGAATTATGCAGAGCCCAATTTTCGGCATGAGCCCGCGAGCTTCTTCGGCCAATGAACGCTTCGGTCGATCGGTCGCTCGTTCTCTTGCTTCGAGTTTATTTTTTCTCTCTCGTTCGATTTGCACGGGCCCGAGGCAATTATCGGACGCAAATAAACATGCGGTAGCTCGTGGGATAATGCGTGTACTTGAGGCAGAGCTTTCGAGAACGGGAGACGAGCGTAAACGCGCATCGAGCGAGAGTTTTCGAAATGGCCGTCTTCGGGGCGTGTACGTGAGAGAGAGAGAGGGAGAGAGCGATCGATGTGCCGCTCGAAAGTTTTCTGCGCTTAAAAAACTCGCTGCCCTCGCTTTTTTCCTTATTTCTCTCCTTCTGCCGTGGTTTTCTTATTTTTCGGCCTAACTCCATGCCTTCTACGCTATTATTAAGTGAATTTCTGAAAATGTCGAGTTGACAAGGAGTTTCTCGTATAATTTGGTTGAAATTTACTTTTTACCTCTTTTCTCTTTCGCTTATTATTTACTTAAAATTATGGGTGTGTACGGGGTTTCTTGTATGGACGTGGGAAATAAATACGGATTTATCTTGGTTTTTTTGTTTAGAGAATTAAAATATCATTTATTATTCTTCCGTGATATAATAATATCAGGAAATGTTTTTTCTTCCGTTAACTTTTAGCTCTTTCGTTTACCAGCCTTTTTATATACTTTTTACGCTCAAATCAAATTCCGTGCGAAACGAGAAAATAATTTTGCATCTTATCACACGATATCAGCTGCTTTTGGATTTAAAGACGTAACGTAAAACGAACACGCGAATCTCGTATTACTGGTGTTGATTAATACCTAAAATACATTCCTGTAATTTAATACTATTCGCTTTTCTGCCGATAATAATATACATTATCTCAATATGATTGTTACGGAGCTCGTCACGTTCGAAAAATTTTCAAAATATCTCTTTTTTCTTCAAGATGGTGTTCAGAGATAAAATAATAATCTCTGACTCCATTTTTTCTTACAATTTTATCTTAACTTTCATAAACGATTAATTTTATTAAACTCGACATGGCATATTTGGGTATAATCTTTTCCCCAAAACGGCTTATCACTTTCTTCGGTTGAGATATAAGTATCACTTAGAGAAAAGTATTAATAATTACCATTAAAACGAGATTAAAAGGACGATTTTCAAAGCGGCATTTCATTAATACGGACTCACGTGTTCGAAAGCGAGGCAGTGCAAAAACCGCATCCGTAGTATCAACGCGAGGCTAAATAAAAAGAAGGGAAGAAAAAACCGCAAACCACAAAGGGAAGAGAGAAGGAGAGAAGTTGGCGGAGAAGGATGAGGAGATTGAGGTGGGCCCGACGCTCTCGGGAGTTCGGAGGCCCGCGCTCGACCCGCAGCAACAACGGTGCTTTTAATATGCGCGAGATAATTGCGCTGTATGGCTTCGGGCCCACGAGGATTTATGGCGTATCGCCGGCTCTTATAAATACGCGCTCGGACAGAGAGAGAGCAGCGCAGCGGAGAGAAAGCGATACGCGCGCGGCGCTACCGTTAATGCCTGTATGAGTGATTTCACGGGTTTCGCGGCAACTAGCCCTCCCTTGCCGCCCACCACCGCCACCTCTGCTCGCTTCCTCCTCGGCCGGAGCCGATTTTTCTCACGTCCCTTTACGTTTCGCGCGCGAATTTTATCGCGAGGCCGCCCGGACAAGGTAATTATTATCGCACGAAACGAGCCTCGGCCCTCGGCGCTGGTGTATATGCCCGAGAGATCGGCACTGATAATTCCGCGAAATTTTTCGAAAGTTAAAAAGGGATTTAAGGTGTGCTGCCGTCGCCACGTTGGGCGTTATTATTTCACGTATCGGGAATATGGGAGCCGAGAGAAATTATGGGCCCGACATTTTTCGGCCGGATTATACGAGAAATTTGTCAACGGCCATTTTTTTGAGACTCGTAACGCGCGCTTTTCGTGTGTTTTTACCCGTAATTTAGGGGAGCAAATTGGAGGAGCCGAGGGTAATTATGGTTAATTATTTCGGAGCTTACATCTTCGATCGATCCTCGAATACGCCGCAATTTTTGAATATTTTACGTTGTATTTTTACGCGGTTATTTGAAAAAGATTACCAACTCATCACAATTAAAAACTAATTTTCGTTTATAATTGATGGCTGGTTTTTTTACTCCCTCGCCCCCCCCCCTCCTCCCCTTATCGTTCGGCCTAACTACTCCGCCTCATTTGAATTCATCCAAATTCAATAGCCGCGGCCATTTTGTTCGTTACGCAACATCATTTTTTCCATCGCGAACCACCGAAAATTCTTAAAAAGAAAATGTTCAAATGGGAGTACAGGCGTAAGGGAGTAATGGCAAAAGTCCAACTAAAATTTTCATCGGCGCACATCGCGCCGCGTGTACTGTCCACATGTCTTTCCGAGAGCGCTCCGGCTGCTACTTTCTAACTAATTTTCCAACGGCTCGCGCTTAACCATCGCGCATAAATCAAAACCTTCGGCCATCTGCCGGTGGCTAAACAAAGAAGGAAAGCCGCGCGTACGGAGAGACACAGGCGCAGTCACGTAACATAAAGCCGGGAGAGCTAGAGCCGGGGCTTTCTAAAAATTTTTTCCACTCTCCCTTAATTATCGGCGGCCATCCTGCTTTGCTTGCGCCTATAATTATATTTTCCCCTGGCTCTCGCCATTCGGTGCTCGCCCGTCTACCGACTTAACGAAGAGAGGAGCAGGCGCGCGCGCGCGGAGGATGGTGCTGCGCCCGGCTGGCCGGCCTCACACGCGAGCGAGAGAGAAAAAAAGGGCCGGGAAGAGGGGGAGAGGTCTGGGGGGTGGGCGAGGGGAGGAGCGAGGTGCGAGGGAGAGAACGAGAGAAAACGGGAAGGCAGGCGGGTCCGGCCGGAGCGTGGAAGTTGAAAGCGATACGCGCCGAGGGAAAAGGCTGGAGGAGGGAGGGGGTAGCCCGCGCGCGGGAGGGACAAATGACGATGATGGATGATCCACGGAAACCCCCGAGAGAAGCGCAGCTCTCTCTCGCCGCTTTTTGAGAGGCCCGCCATGCTCCCGGACCTCTTTCTCTCTCTCTCCTTCACTACGCGCTATAACCCCACTCGCTCCTTCTTCTTCTTCTTTTGCTTTTCGCTCTTAATCCCGCTCTCGAGCGCTTTTTTTGGTCGTCTTATCGTTTCGGTTCTCATTAACACCCCTGTTCCCTCCCCGCTGGCTCGCCCTCTATTTTCAAAGATATTTTTGACGCGAGGGGAAAGAGGCAGAGAGATCCGTTGGAGATTCCGAAACGAACTCTCACGTGTGATAATCATCTCGAAAAGTTTGAAATTGTAATTACGATAATTGGATGATTATCGATCAACGTAACGCCATGCAGCTCACGGCATCACCCTGGCTCCAATAAATTATTGCGGATGTAATAAAAACGGATTAAAACGCGCGAGAATGCGTTTTCTTGAAAAATTCCTCTCGAAATAATTGCGAAATTCTGTAAGCAAATCTTGATAATTCCGCCGCGCTGACCTCCAGCAAAGATAATTTTTCGGTAAACCCATCACCTCAATTCTCTCGCGAATCTCGACGCAGCCACTACAGCCTTCCATTCCTCATCCAGCTCGAAAACGCCAGACCGTGTCAGTCCTCCTGGATTTTGCCCTTCCGCGAGGTCCGCATATTACGCTCGGCACATCCAGTCTCTCCCTTATTTTCCCCCCGGTTTTTGCTTCATATTTCCCCCTCCTTTTTTACCATCCCCATGGCGAACGTCCGGAGCAGTCGGGGTGTATGAGGAAAAAGAAGAGGCTTGCGCATGTGATTCGAAAGCCGGGCGCCGGTAGAGACAGTGACTGCTTTGTTCGCGAATTTAATTAAAGGGCCCCGAAAGCCCCCCCCCCTCCGCCCGAAGAATTCCGCCTCGTGTTTTTTTCCCTCCCGCAGCTTTTTGCCTCTTCCACCTCCTCTCACACACCCGCCTTTGTTCTCACTGTCTCCTCTCGGCTCTGTGTGTGCGCCTCGCGCAAAGCAAGTCTCTTTTTCTCTCGCTGCTCTGATGAATAGACCGTTCTTTTTTCATTGTCGCATATAATATAATTCAGGGTAAAGAGAAGAGACAAGGAGGAGGGGAGGGAAGTTATTAAAATAATACGCGCTTAAGTGATTACGTTTCGGCGCGGGTTAGCGCGCAAAAAAAAAGTGGGAAGTAGGGGGGGGCAGGCCATGTGTTGTCGCGGTCTTGAAAAAACTGTAACGTGTTTATACACGCGTTCGCGGATGACACGGAGGTATGGGTCAAATGTATAGGTATGAGAGAAAGGGTGAGACTGTTTATTAATCAAACTCGCTCGCTCTGTCTTTCTCTGTGTCCGTTCAAAGCGTCGTATATACATTGCACGTCCCTCTCTCTCGTGCCCGAGTCATCAAAGTGATGCGCGACGCGGCAGAGATATATTAAAGAATTAAATAAAATCAAAGGACTTCGAAGTGTGTCCCTTTGGAGTCATCGTCGTCGTAGTCGTCGTTGGCTGTGGCGGCGGCGGCATGATGAATATCCGAGCAGCAGCACTAGCTCGTTGCCCGAGGAAGAAGCAGCGCCGGCAGCAGCAGCTTAGACGGCTGAAAGAAGGGGACACGTGTCCTTCTAAAAATAATTCGCCGGTGCGTCGCAGAGGAGGTGGGGCCGGAGGAAAGGCCGCCGGCTGCGGGGAGGGTCACGCATACACACACGCGCACGTGAAAGGAAGTGGCGGAAGAGAGAAAGAGCCTCGACTTTCTTCCTCTCGTTTTCCCTTAATATAGAAAATGGAGAGGGCCCGGTGAAAAATGGGAAATTGATCCTGCCCTCCCTCGAAGAGCCTTCGAGCTTGCGCTTCCTTCGCTCATCCCGTGTACCTCCACGTTTACGCTTTTTCGCCGCTATACTTTCGGCTTATGACGCGCTCGAGTCGGCCATCGCGCGATATTTCAATGGTGCAATGAGCTCGCGAGGTTACACCCGCAAGTTGTTCGCTGACGTAATCGTCTGGGTTTAATTATGAGGTTATTAACATTTTGTATCTGTGATTTTGGGCGCAGTTGTCATATAAAAGAGGGGTGGGGTACATTAAAGTCATTACAATTTGACTCTCGATGTTTGTGAATAGGACTGATGTTTACAATTTCATGAAGTATTCTGTTTTTTTAATTTCGTATTATTTTACATAAAAAAAATTTCGATGCAAGAAAGGAAAGAGAGAGAGCCAATTACGTGACTTAATAAAACAGTGTAGGTAATAACACCTTGAAAATTAATTTGTTTTAAATTAATACGCAGCAACAGCAGCAGCAGCGACGCAGCGGAGCAGCACAGAGGATGATTTATAGGTCGATGGACTCGGTATACATATAGCGCTGCGTCCTGTGTTCGCGCATAATACGCAAAATAATTTCTCACGATTTTCAACTCCTTAGCATGTCGTATTAATAATTCATGTCTTAAATTAACAGTATCATCTTACCGGGGCCCTTGTGCCCCGATGTCGCGCTTTTACACGATTTTGCGAAAAAAGGAACCGCAGAGGCTAAGCGAAAGAGCATAGAGGATGGGAGGAGGGGGGAGGGTCGAAGGGAGGGAGAGAGAGAGAGGTCGATCTCGCGTGTGTGTCCGGGCAAATTGGAACATGCACGAATAAGCGATTTCGCTTTCGTAACCCCGAAATGTTGTAATTTACGAGCGGCGAAAAAGCAGTCGTACCGTGCGAGAGCGCTTATGTGTGCGCGTGTAGTGGTAAGGTGAATAAGGCAAAAAAGGCAGGCCAGTGTATGGTCGATCGGAGGCAAGAGAACTGCGTGTAGAAGCCGGTGCTACCTCGGGCGAGCTCGAAGCTCAACGTCGTCTCGGTGCTGCGCAGTACGCGTAGAGAGCCCAGAGCTCCTTGCAGCTCGTTCAAGGTAGAGAAAGAGGAAAGGGGGGGATGAAAAGAGTAGAGCGGCACAAATTAATAGGAGCGATGGGCCGTGGCTAATCGGCGGGTCGCGCGGGCGCGTTCAAGGCTGCGGCCGAGATGGGCGCTGCCGAGTCTTACCTCCTGCTGCCCGCGGCCCTCCTCGGGGCCCCAATGCTTGTGCGAGCGCGAGAGAGAGAGAGCCGGGCCCGGTTTAATTGGCGCGCGTATAGCCGCGCCTTATTAGCGGTTTACAACATCCGGCTAGCTGTTAATCTGAAAAGTTCTGCAGCCGGCTCTACTCGGCCTCTCCGCCGCTGTGTATCCCGCGGCAGAGCTGTATTATACAGCCCGGCCCGCGCCTGCTCGTCGCGCGAGAGAAGCCGCTTATAGAAGCGACTTTAATGCGGTGGCTCTCGTCGGTATAACCGGGAGACGCCGCTGGGACGGGAGAAAAGTCGCTGCCCGAGCAACTAGCCTATAATAAGCGGAGATCGTTCTCTCTCCCTCTTTCTCGCGTTCCGCGGCGCGGGCTTTCGTTCCTTCGTGGCTGCGGCCAAGTAGTGAGAAAGAGAGTTACACGCCGGCAGGGGAGGAGGGTTAAGAGAGAGAAGGTAGACCCATAAATCTTTCGGCATACTCCAGGGGACATTTGATCCTTGCGTAACCCAACGCCGTTAATTTATTGCCGCGCGTTTAAAGTCACCTTCGTCCGCGAGAGAAGTCGAGAGAGAGAGAGAGAGAGAGAGAGGCAGAGAGAAGAAGAGTGGGAGAGTGCAGGAGAGCGAGGGAGAAAGAGAGCTTGCGAGAAGGCGAGAAAGAGATATGCCGCGACGCCCTGGCGCAGCGACGTCGCTGCGAAGGCAAAGTGCACTACTGCTGTACTCTTTCCCTCTTTCTCTCGCGTGAGAGAGAGAGAGGTTTCGGATTCTGCAAAAGCCGGACGCTGCCTCTATGCTCTTAAGGGCCTGTCTCCACTCATTTGCCCGGATAAACAAGTGTATTTATAACAAAGCTTCAAAGAGCTTGGATGCAACCTACCTTGCTCTAGCTTTAGCTATGCATACGCGGCGTGTTGTTGAAAAATTGTTGCAAACGCATCCGACACCAAGATTTAAAAATTTCAAATTTTTCGAAAATAACGAAAAAATATTTTCTATTGCCTAATAAAAGAAGAGAGAAGGAGCTCGTGATTTTTTTCCCGTCCCAAATTAGTGCAGACACGCGCGCATAAAGAAGTTCAAGAATGAGCAGAATCTCGAATCTCGGGGCCGACCGCACACGAGGTTCTCTGCCCCCTCTCGCAAGCTCCCAAAAAGGTACACGGCCAGACTCCACGAAATCGTTAATCTCCGTTAAAATCGCCGTTTTATTCGGCGTACTCCTATTGTTAACGAGATCCCGGTGTAAAACGCTTATTTCTCCCGGTGGGAGGGGGGGGATTACAGTTGGCCGGGCGCCCTCTCGCTGGCCGCTTGTTCATCTATCAAGAAAAAGCTCTCTCTCTCCTGCACTTGACTCGATCTTTCTCTCCTTCTCGACGCCTCTGCACTCGACTGCCGACACTTAACTGCGTCATTAAGATAATACCACTTCAAACGTGCAAACACATAATTAATAAACAGCCCAGTGAGTTATGAGTTTCCATTTGCCGCGGCTTACAATCACAAGTACACGCGGGCCACTCGTCATCGCCCGTTGCGTCAGAATCAACATTTGGATTGTCGATATTTGTCCTCGTCTCGCTGTATTGTTAGTGAATTTTCTATTAAACGCGTCAGACTTTACGCACGTGTCCTCATTTAGAAAGTTTGATTCTTTGGAAAAAAAAGTCAATAGCAAAAGAAAGCCACAGCTCTGGCTGTGTAATCAAGGAAAAAAGTAAGGTGGAGCTTGCGAGAACGAAATATATTCACGCGTCATTACGTTCGCGCGGTGTATAGCGAAAAATGGAGAGGGAGAGTAGAGCGTTTCGTCGAGTTGCGCCGGCGGAGGGGCGTCGAGATTAGAGCTGAGGGTAAAATGAAAGCCCGCGTCGACGGCGGCGGCAGCTGCGGCGGCAGAGGAGGGAGCCTCTTTAATTAAACCGCCGCTGCGCAGTAGCGCGCGCGCGGTAATAATAATACGCGCGATTCGCTCTCGGGCCGATCTGCACCGACTGCTCCTGCCCGTCTTCGTCGCCTGCCTGCGCGACATCTTGACACCAGCGCTGCTGCTGCTCTTTGAGAGCAGCTCTCGCGTGTACGTCCCTCGCTGGTCTCGCACAAATTTACGAGCGGTCTAACCTTTCGCATATTTCCCTCGGCCTTTTGTGCCGGCCAGCAGAGAGCAGCGGTAGCTAGACGCCAACCGGATGTCTTGCGTGTAATTGGCTTTCTGCTCGAGCGTTGATTCATTAATTGAACTCTGCGTCCCCCCCCCTCCCCTGCTTTTGGAAAGTAATAAGGTAGTTCTTTGAAGGCGACTCCATCGCAGTTGGCGGGCTTTTTCGCAACGCACACACAGCAGCCGCCGCTCGCACGACGTCGATGCGTGCCTGCGTTTATTTAAACAATTGTGACCTAGATGTTGCGCAACGATATGTATAAATATGCGTGTGTGTACCAACACGTCACACGTCAAATATTTGATCCACGCGTGAAAAGAATACGACGAAGACGCGTATAATTAAAACTCTGTTTGCCCGCGTCAAACATAAATACAACTCGCGTCTATGTTGACCCAAGGATTTTCCACAAAATTATACGCGCAGCAAGAGAGGCACACAGAGTCTCATCTCTCGCGCTGTATAGCCGCAACAGTTTCGCCCATAAGATCTCCCGGCGCAACGAATAAGTCAGAGGGGAGATTTATCGATGCCGGCCGCGGTTGCGCTCTCTTCAGCGACCGATCATTTCTCTTTCTTTCCACCCACACTAGCAGCCCGGCAGCAACAGTTCGGCTTTGCATCGGCTTTCTCGCCGCTTATTTTTCTCAGTCCTTCTCTCTTGCTCTTATATGCGCACGCTCGCTAAGACACCTCGTCTTCTCTTTAAGCATCTCGTGATTTACGCCTCTCGGCCGATCCGGCCTTCTCTCCCCCCCTTGCAATCTCCTTCCGACAAGCGGACTGGCCCGTCGTCTTGATTAAGCGGCCCCGGAGCCCGGTATGACTCTGCTGCAATCCCCGTGCACTTTCACGCTCCGCGACAGCACGCCCGCGTCCCGTGCGCACCGCCGTATACATATATATATTCCGGAGTGAAGCTTCCGAGAGCCTGCCGGCAGCTCACTCCCTCTCCCTCACGGCTTTAATATCGATAACGTAATTAAATGAACCTGACGTTTCGGCGTTTTCGAGGATTTATAACGCGGCCGGACGCTGGCGTCGCGCTCGAGCGTCTTCGTTAGACGCCACTTCCACGGGAACATTTGCATCGGTAATTCATTCGGATGTCGTTTCGACTTTTAACGCCGACGCTCCACTCCTCTTCATCAATAACGCTGCTTTTTCTCTTTTCATCATTTCACTCTCTCCCTCTTTCTCACATCTTACATGCACGCTTGATGAATGATTTAATTGTATGCATGCAATACCTGGAAAATAGGTGAAAAAGTAATCTCTCGAGGAAAGCTGGGATTAAGTTTCCGTTGGATTAATGAAAAAATAAAAATAAATAAAAAAAAATGAAACGATCGCGGAATGCATAATTAATACGAAATCGCGAGGTAGTTCATTCAGCTGGCCGAGTAATCCCGATATTTTTTAATACGCCAGAGTTCTTGAGCATTGTTAAGCCGCCCGTTCATCATATCTGTCAAACGCTGACGCCGGGGAACAACAGCTCTCAAAATGGCAGAGCACTTTTTCTGCATTAATCATCGTAAAATTAGTCGAATCTAAATACAGCTGGCGCGCTCATAATTTTTCCCTGAAATCAAAGATTCTTCATTCTTCTCCTCCTTTTTTCTCAAGTGGAACACACCAACACTTGAAGCGGAGTGCCTGTCTCACGTCTTGTACTTCTCTCGACATTTTTCACAAAAAAAAAAAAAAAAAGAAGCAGAGATAATCCTGCCGACTGGAAATTCCAATCCGAGACTCCATAATAAGCGCATTATTCAAAATTATTAAAACTTCCTTCTACCGGGGCGGCTTATTGGTGAAAGGGAGTCCGTAGTGTGTAGGCTGTAGAAAAGAGGGCGATCTTCCGTCTTTCTCTCTCTCGGCATTTTTTTGTCGTTGCTGCACGGCCTTGGCGCAGGGAAGACGAGCGCGCGTTATAGGCGAGAGATTGCCGAGCTTGGAAGCAGAGGAGCACCACACAGCCCCGTGCGAGTTAGCCACCGGCTTAGAGATTGGTATGTTGTTAATTTGAGAGAGAAAGCGAGATGGAAATACTCGCTCGTTTATATATAGAGCGAAGAAGCACAGCAGCGAGAGAGAGAGGTAGAGTGGGAGAGAGGGGGGGGGGAGGTGGCTAAAGGGAGGAATAGTCATACGTGCGCGTTCCCAGCAGGGCGCGCGCGAGCGCTATCTTCCTTTTCCCTCCGTCTTTCTCCTCTTTCTCCCACTACTGCGGGCCCTGCTGCTGCTGCCCTTTTCTCTCTTACCTTTTTTCCCCGCGCCGTGTCTCGGCGCTCGTAGAAAGAGACGGCGAAATAGAGGACCCGGGGCAAGAGAGAAGGAGCGCACTACTCCAAAGCTCCGAAGAATTCTCCGTCTCACTCTCTTTCACGGGCTAACAGGGGAGGGGGCAAGCAAGCTGAGAGAGAGAGAGAGAGAGAGAGAGGGGTGGGCCAGAGGTTGAGGAAAGAAAGGGAGGGAGAGAGAGAGCACGCCATCCGTCTTCATCGGCCGACAGCGCGACGGGCGGCGGCGTTCGCCTCGAATGCTCACCAAGTAGTTTTCTTCTTCTTCTTCTTCTACTTGCGCCCCTGCCTTCGTTTTTTGTCTTCTTCTTCTTCTTTCCCCGGATTCCCTTTCTCCTTCTTTCTTCCTTTCTCGGCTCGCTTTTCTTCCTTTTTTATCCTTCTCTCAGCCCTGCTTGTCTCTCTCTCTCTTTCTCCCTCCCTCTTACTCGTTCCTCTTCGAAACTTAGCCAAGCGCTCTCGACTCAACCCTTTTCGGATTATACTTTGAACCTCAAAAAGTCCGTGAGAACAGCCGGGAGAGAGAGAGAGAAGCGCGGTTATGCATTACGCTCGCGATTATTTTTCCCTGCTTTTCGTATAAAAAGAGCGCCTGCCTTTTACAGACAGTTCGCGTAATAACGTTATGCGTATACGCCGGGGCAGAAGAGAAACTGTAATTATTTGATTGTCCTTTACGATTATGTGTGATGGGGGAAAAGAGTTGAGTCTGCGAATTAATAACAGAGAGAGCTGGTATTACGGTAACGCGGATGAGCAGCGGATGCGACGCGTGTAATTAACCCCTGCAAATTATGTACCGTACGTTTTATATTTGCAACTGATTTGGCCGGAATTATTCCTTAAAGGTCTTTTCTTTCATTTTACGCGAAACGACGAAATTATTCAACAAATAAAATTTTCAACAATGTGGATAACAGTACCTCATGACCATATCATTTTTTTATTTTGAGAAATGAATTAACAGTATATCAAATACTGACCAAAATGTAAAACTTTATTATTCGTTATTAATGAACGTTTTATCACCAACACGTAACTATTCGACTTGTGAATGGGCAGACTCGTATGCAACAACATTATCATTCGATCAGTCACTAGCCTCCTACGACCGGCCGCATAACGAAAATCTTACGAAATCGAATTTTTCAAGCCTAAACTGACAACGTATTTTTTTTCCCAAGCCCAAGTTTTTTTCAGTTTTCTCCGGGCTCCGTTGGACAGTGATTAAGCTCTACACGTTTCCCTTATACTCCTTCTCTCTTTCTCTCTCTCTCTCTCTATCTCAGAACGCAATTAATATTCCAGTTCGGAAAGTCTAACTCTGAAAACAGTGCAAGCCGATCGCAGAGGCCGATATATCGGTCCTTTTCGAATAAACTCATACGTTCCCGTCGCATTAACCGGATAAACCTCCGAAAAATGGTTTTATATTCACTCGCGATAAGGATTATACGGGAGAGAAAGAAAGAGAGAGAGCTGCCGAGGGGCAAATAAAAGTTTCGACCGCGAGGAGCTTCAGCTACTATGCAAATACACGGACGGGTGCGACCCTTTGGACGGAGGGGGGGATAAGGAGAATTTCATTTTATTGCTTTCGTTTTAATTCCTGTTACCTCTCTTTGCTCTCTGTTTTTTTTTCTTGGCCATCTGATTCGGCGACGTGCAACGTCCCCAGAATATCCAAAATGAAATAATGCATTTTTGGAACTGTTGACAAAATTCGTAGTCGTAGAAAAGTTGAAAATGATGTAATCATAATCGTTGAAATAGATACTTTGATATCGTTTAGCTTATTAAAAAATACTTCCCAGTTTCGGTTACGTGTATAAATACCGTTGCAAAAGGAAATTATAGAAAGGATGGTTTCTAGCCGAGACGACGAATTTTAGAACGGAATCTCTTCTTCGAAAATCGTGGCAACTTCGGCGACGTGAAAAAATATCTAGCCGAGACAGAGAGATATGAGTAAAGGCGAGGCTCGTGTGTGAGAAAGAGAGAGAGAGAGAGAGGAAAAAAAGGAAGCGATAAGCCGAGCAAGCTCGCTTGGCATCTTCGACTTTTTCTCAGAATATTCCGTGCGTGTAGAAGATTCGAAGGAGAGCGTTATTAATGGGATCTCTCGGCGCGCGAGAGAGGGAGAGAGGAAACGGTCGTCCGCGCACAGAGCGAAATTCGAAAACGCGTGCGCTCGAGGAAACGTCTCGTGTCTACTCGAGACTCCCGCCTCTGGCTTTCGCATCGGCCACATGGTCTGTACACGTAGACAGACAGTCTCTCACACAGACGGGCATAAAGTTTCCGTGCGGTAAACAGCCGGTAAATAATCGCGTCGCGATAGAGGATGACATTTTTACCTTGGCTCTCGCGACTAGCCAGAGAGCCCACAGGGCCGCTCCGAAATATCCCACGATCTTCATCGGCGCGCGCGGACTCTTCGAGGAATGAATTTTAAAACAACGTCATTTTTTACCCTGGCACTTTTATCAGAAATAATTTACGCCGTTGTCCGATGGTATGACTTGTAAGACTAGCGAAAATTAATATCCGCCCGAGTGCCGCGCGGACGGCGCGGAGAGCACGAGCGAGACGAAATTATTCTCGGCCGTTCCGAATTAAAAGCCATTAATAATTTTCAATTTATTTTAATCCGCGGTTGTATATGCAAATTAACGTGTTAAACTAACTATGTTTATTCATATTTTCGAAAATAGACAATCACGGGAGAAGCAAGCTCTCTCTCTCTCTCTCTCTCTCTCTCTCTCTCTCTCTCTCGCGATGCGCACGATTACCCGAGTTAATTCGTATAAATTCAAGAATAAATGCCGATTACGCGTCTTCGATTCGAGTCGCTTACAAATTGAACAAGCTGCGTTGTTAGACTGATTAATCGATTAGCAATTCCATACTCGTTACGTTGCCTGTTACTAGCACATTTAGATCTTATAAACGAGTGACTTTAATGCTGCGCGTGATTAAAAGCGTGGCTCCTCTTATTTTCTGCGCTTATTTTAAAAGTAAAAGTGTCATAATCATCGGTATACACGTTATTTTTATTTTATTTAATCATTTGAAATCGTAAATCTTCTCCGGAATCCGCTGGAGTAATCGTTTAACGCGCGCGAGCCGAGTAATTAAATTTTTATAGCTACATCAAAGATAATGTCGAAAAAAAAGAGGAAGATTTATAGCTATTAATCTCACGTACGCATATAGGAGTATCAAATTTTTTCAAAACGTAGTCTATTAAAAAAAAAAAATTATAAATAGAAGAAAAAAATGTTTTTTGAAAATGTCGATTGTAAAATCTAACGTAGCCGTAACGATTTGACTGTTGCAGAGAGAAAACGAGGCCGTCAGACGTACACGCGATATCAGACACTCGAGCTGGAGAAGGAGTTCCACTTCAACCGCTACCTGACCAGGCGACGCAGGATCGAGATCGCGCACGCGCTCTGCCTGACCGAGCGCCAGATAAAAATCTGGTTTCAGAACAGGCGCATGAAGTGGAAGAAGGAGTCGAAGACGAAGGGCGAGCCGACCTCGGCCGACGGCGACACCGACATCTCGCCCCAGACATCGCCGCAGGGCTGAGCCGAGCCTCAATTCGACGACTACTACCATCATCAACACCACCACCACCACGAGGCATGAACCACACACTTACACGCGCATAAACACACACGTACACTCTAACACGAACCACAGGCAGATAAAGAACGAACGTAAACGAGGTATCGCTATACTCGAACGGCAGGTGCCCCATCCCTTCCCTAACAATACCCTTTTCCCTAGTACCTTCCTCGGTTCTTGAAATTTCAAATATTTCATTTCGTTCGAATTCCTTGGTTTACCCACCCACAATCACACAACTGCAATGACGCTTATCTTGTCGTATTAGGAGAACAAGTTGGTTGCACCAAACGTAAATGCGAACGCCAGACGATAATCATTAAATTTTCGATTGTAATTTTTGCTTGGCTCGTCTCTCCTTGTTTGGACGCCTTTGTTCATTTGCGTTTGGTGAAGTTGGCTCGTTTGATTCGGCATTGCCGTTCGCAATATTGACCGCAAGCGATTTAGTAAATTTCGGTATTAGAGCCACCCCCATAGGCGGCGCAGTGGTAAACTACCATGCCTCGCTTACAGCGCTTTTTATAATGGAAAAGAAAAACACAAACACACACACACACACACACACAACGTCTGACACGACGACGGTTTACAAATTTAAGAAAAAGCGTTAATGTCGCGTAGCGTTTCATTTTCTTCTTTGTGCTAGTTGTAGATATTATACAAAGAAAGATCATACATTATATATACATATTATTGCGTCTCTATTATTAGCGTTTATTATAGTTAGGACACACCGTTTAGTGTTTTTATTTTTTATTTTATAGAGATTTTTTTGTTTTTTTTTTCTTCTTTCCTCGAGCGGAAGAGAATCGAGTCTGAACCTTCGGCTTGGCCGCGGTAGCTCGACGCCTGAGCGCGCTAAAGACGTTTTCGCTGTTCAGTGCCAATGTGATGCAATTGTATTTGGTTCGACAGAAATCGACTGATATTTGTTTTCGCCCACGGCGAGAAATATCTCCGATGGAGAGTTGCGCGTGGAAAAATATGTTTCGCGCAGCGCTCCGTCACAAAGTCATTAAAATGGTCAGTGTCCAAGAGTTCAAGGGTCAATCGGCATCTGAAGTCGATTGAATTAGCACATTGTCGTGTCTCTTTTGTTTTGTTTTATATGTACAAAAAAACTCTTTAGCGCGTGGCTCGCATTACCGCGCGCCTCGTATGCGTCGAAGTGGAGGACTCGCGATCTTGATCTCGGTTCCATTGAGTCTTGAGAGCAACGGTGAGAGAAATCGCGCGGCGCGCGTCTACCTAATGAAAAGCGATTGCAGAGAGTTTTATACCGTTTTTAGTCACAATCTACTTTTTTAATAAACTCGAAAGTTTTGATAAATCGCCGCGAAGCAGTGCGATACGGGTTATTGTGCAACGGGAAAGCCAAAACGGCTTATCTTGATGAACGCTCATGTCGCATCGAAGTCCAATTATGTTGTCAAACAGGGCGCACTTGACTCGTCCACTGCTTTCGACGGCGATTAAAATTAACGGCGATCGGGGGAAAAATGGGAGAATTATATATCTATTATACATACTGAGAACGACTGATAGAGACTTGACTAAGCGCAGATTTAATGAAATGTAATTTACGAGTTGCTCATATCAAATTACATTGCACGACTGATCTGACTATCAATCGTTCCCAACCGGAAAATTTCGAATATTTTTCGACCTGTTTTCAAAAGAATGGATCAAGTGAGAGAGGCAGAGAATGAGCTGCGCTCTGCAATCGACTGCACAATTTATAGACGCTCGCCCGCGATTCTCCGTGTAAATAAAGCGCGTAGTTCGGACGCGAGATAATCGACTGGTCGACCGCGATTGTTCTCTTAATTGAAAATAGACTTTTTCCGCGTTTTCCTTTAGGAAGAATCGACCCCCGAAACTGCTTCACGGACGCGTGGCTAAGTTACCAACGATACAATCGTACACTTTTCTGTTTCTTTTTTCTTATTTTTTTTTATTTTTGTTCTCCGTTCTATCTTCTCGTGTATAAAAGTGAAAAGCATTGAGATTTCACTTGACTTTGTCGTCGTTCTTTCCTCTCTTGTCGGGATATTCGGAAGCGCGCGGCACTCGCTCACGACTTTCCGCAGGATTTCCCGAAAACCAGAACCGTCCGAATGTACTGACAAAAGACACCCGTTCCTTTTTTATTTTTGTTTTTTTTTTGTTTATGTCAAACGTGCACGCGAAACGACGATGAAACGTAAATACGTAAATGAATTCGTGATTTTGCTATAGACGAGAGAGAAAGAGAGAGAGAGAAGAGTTATTTATAGAAAATGTGTATAGTCAAGTTAAATGCCGACGAGATGTGAAAAACCCGGTGAATATATGATAAATCTAATAATAATGTATATTCCTGCAGCGTCACAAAAGTGCCGCGGGGCTTCTTTGAATATATTGTGTGTGTACAAGTCGCGAATGATTAATGCATGACGGAATTCTATTTGCACCCGGTCTAGCGCGCAATCGCTTTCAAACTCATTTTCCAGTTTTCTCTGTGTTTATAAAAGTCGGAGGCCCGGGGAGGATGGATACGTGGTAATGCGCCGAATACGAGTTTAGATCAGGAATTTCCTTCGGTCACCAATACCGCAACGCGCCGCGGCTAAATACTGTGCTGTGTTGTAAAATTAGTTTCGAACGTATAGGTTTTTATTATTAAAATACGAGAAAACTAAAATATGGCAAAAAAAATCATTGAGATTAAGGCAAGCGTAAACCTAATGGATATACGTAATTGAGATAATGCAATTAATTATATAAATATATAAATATATATATACATACACGAAAAAGTAGAAAGGCGACATTCGATTTTTAGAAAGGATGTGTATCAGATGTTTTTCAAGTGATGCGAGAGAGAGAGATACGCAATTTATTGTCCATGCGATTCACGGCTTCATAAACAATAAAAGATAATAAATTAAGAAAATGTAATGCATCGGGGCGTAGCTGAAACAAATCTGTACTTTAGTTTTACATTGACATGTGTAATAAAAATTGACAAAATTAACAGAACTCCATTGTTTGGTAAAAAAAAAGATATTTTTCACGCAATCAATTTCATTACACCTTCAACGCATAAATATGTAAAAAAAACACTTGCTTTCCGGATTTGACAAACTATCGTCCTCGATGCAGATCGATATACGTAAAAACGCGTCAACGCGCAGCCTTCTTTACCCGGAGAGATTTATTTATATAACGATATTTCACCCTTTTTGGTAGAGCAACGAATTTTCAAAAGTAAAAATGCAAAAAGCGAATGACGAGAAACACCGAGAAAAAAAAACGAGAGAGAGCGAGAAAAAGAAAGCAATCGGGCGAGCGTACATGGAAACGAGTCGCGCGCGTTCGCACACACGTCGGGAAAGTTGGCGCGACGATTTTTGATCGAGCGGAGGTGTGCGCGGTAGCCGCGGCCCGCCGACGCCTATAAATCACGTCCAATGTGTGTTATATCGCGGTGGTGTCGGCGGCGGCGGCCCCGGCAGACACAATCCCCCCCGATGAAAGTGGATAACGCGCTCCCGCGCCACAGAGAGATTTTTACCAGCCCCCCTCGACTACATACGCACTGAGCGCTTCAGCCTGCCGGTTCTTACGTGCGTGTTTGCATTTCGACGATTCGCCCTCGCTTCTCTGCACTTCTAGCTTCAATTTCGATTTAATCTCTCTTTTGTTTTAACTTTATCCAAAAGGCCGCCATTGACTTTTAATTCGAGAAAACAATGATTAACAATTTTCGAGAGATTAATTTATTCGGCGATGACGTAATGAAGGCAGTTGAAAAATGAGCATAGGGCCGCACACACGCACACACATACCGAGTGGGGTCAAAGTTCACGCGGGCTTCAGTTTGACGGGTACAGGGGGATAGGAAGAGAAAAGCGAACACAGGCGCTCGCTGACACTCGTCGACGAGGGCTAATTGTGCATTAATCAGTCGCCAATCTATATGGGTCAGTTAATAACGGCATCGGAGTAAAGCGCGCGAGGCGCGGCTGCGCGGGACAAAACCAAAAGATTTATGGCCGGCCTATCGCGCACCCGCTATTTACTATTGTTTTAACACTTTGCGCGTAGAAAAAAATCTGAGTTCTTTCTGTTGCATCCAAGGTATTATGGATAATAATTCTAGTCGTGTAATTAGAGAAAAATCACGGTACCGCTGGAGGGGATTTAACGATTTTCGATCGGTGAGCGGCGGTAACGGGGCTCTTCGAAACTGCTTATCATGCTTGACGAAATTTAATTTCCAGTCACGAATAATTTATAATTTTAAGCCGAGAGCGCTCCGATGCCCGTACCAAAAGTGAACAGTGTGTATGTGTGCGCGCCGTTTTAAAAGGAAAAAAAAGGTCGAGGGTACAGTAAAAAAAAGGCAGGAAAATGTTAACTTATAATTTTAGAAATTGGCGGTGGCGCGGGCGCGCGCGCGCACTTGCGGAACGTAAAAATCGATCCGCTCGCTCTCTGCATTTTATATTTTACACAAAACGTGCAATTATCCTGTTTTCTCAACGTCACAGTAAAATCGATGCAATCGTGAATTGACCATTAAAGTACATCGCCGCGCGGCCCGTTATAAATTACGCTCGCCCAGTGCATATACTTACACATACCACGCTGTACGTTAAAAACGAAAAAGAAATGGCGAAGAAAACGAAAAATAAAGTAAAATCAAGCCTCGGACCACTCGAGTATACGAAATGTGGCAGAATGAGTGAGAGAGAACGTGGGTGCGAAGTATCTCGCGAAATAAATTGAGAAAAATTAATTGCGATGAAATCGAAACGAAATTTTGTATCTACTGGATCTTTAATAAACTATACTTACATTAGGTAAATATGTGAACGCGGTGAGATGAAAAAAGATATGTGTAGGCTTAACTATATTACATAGGGGTATAAATGCAAATTATATATTTTATCTCTATTCGTATCTAACCGCGTATAAAGATGAGAGAGCGAGAGAGAGAGAAAGAAAAAAAGGGTTAAAAAAATTGATGATCACGAGGTTATTCGTAAAAAAATATGAAGGAAGTGAACCGTGGACATTGTATGTAGAGTTCATAAAGCTGAAATAAGATTAATGAAAAAAAAATAACGTAAATAAACTGATAAATTCGAGAGCAAGAGAAAAAATAGAGTGTGCGAGAAGTGGTGAGAGAGAGAGAGAGAGAGAGAGAGAGAGAGTAAGATGCATTACCAAAAAGAAAAAAAATAATGGAAGTAAGCGTCACTGTAAGCTAGCCCTTTAATATACGATTAAGCTATAACGTCTTCAAGCAAAAAAAGTCTATACAGATCCTTAAGATTTAAGCAAATTAGATTGTAAGTGGAAACATGGCGTTGTTGTAAAAGTCGGTTTCTGCGGGCGGGGGCGATGGTGACGAAACAAACTCAATAAAATCAAGCTCGTTTGAGAGAGTGAGAAAATAAAGTAAGAGAGCGATTATTTCGGGGAAAAAATTCATTCAGACAAAATGTGTAGTTTATTCGCGACAACAAACGAAAAAAGAAAGAAAAAAGTAAATAAACCACAATGTGTGCGATTTTTATCGATGTTGTATTTTAATGTATCCTCCGGCTCAATGTTTGATGCTTCGCTCGATCGAAAGAATATCGTGCTCTGCCTCAGCGGGATATATTATCATGCCTAGGCTGCTGCAAACGCACGATCTTCTTTTTTCGCGTGGCGAGATTCAATAAACAATTGATTAAAAAGAAAAAGTGTGAAAAAAGAAAAAAAAGTTTTCATTATAAAAAAATAAGAAAAAATAACAGAGAGAAAGAGCGAGATTAAGTTGAGCGGGAGAATAAAGCGTAAGGAGAAGAGACGATGAGATCGTGGAGTTTGCGGAGATGTAAATACTGTAACGCTATATAAGTATATACCGAATTTCCCGCAAAAGCCAAACGAAAAGTCTTATATAAAGATGCATATATAATAATCCGTAATAATGATATTATTTAGTTGCGTAGTATTTATTGATATTATATTATTATGTGTTATATATACGTGAAAGGGGACACTATTTGTTTTCACCAAAAATGTCTAATAAAATATTTTTCACAATGCAAAAAAACAGAGTGAGAAATTCTAGTGCGTACCGGCGTATTTATAACTTCCCCTCACCCCCACCACCACCACCACCACTACCACCAGCCCTTCAACTAAAACACACTTCTTTATTTTCTTCTATCTCAAACAATTTTTCTACACTCTATAATACAATTTTCAGAAAAAAAAGTAACGACAAAGAAAAAAAGCTCGAATAAAAATTTGTACAAGCGTCGAGAAAGAAAAGACAAAAAAAAGAGGAGGAAATAATCAAACGGCTTTATTTCTCTTTTTTGTTCGTTTGTTTGTTAACGTCAACAAGAGTACGTGTAGCAGTAGTAGAAGAGAAAAGACACGAGCCTCGTCCTCGCTCGCGCAAACTCCGAAGAGTTCCTGGCCCCCTGTCCCTCGCGACAGGCGTCATTATGTAGTCGCGTGTAGTTTATGGCTCGGCAATTTCCCCAATCACCTGATAAAGATTCGTACATTTATCTTCTCTCTCCCGGTATACGAAATAAAACGAAGAAGAGAACAAAAAAAAGAAGCACACGAAGGATGGAACGACGAAAGAAATAAGAGAAATAATAAAGTAAATAATTCTATCACCTAAAAAGGATCCTTGAGCATTCATTTCCGAGACCTTGATGAGATCACGTTGATTACATACACCTAGACCGTTTCTTCCGCCAATTTCTCGCAGTTTTTCCCGCTTGCCTGTTTAATACGATTATTCGTTGTTCATTTTTTTGTGCATAATATAATGAGAAACACGTGATCTCATCGATGGATTTTCGCTGTACGAAGACTGATAAGCCTGACGAAAAAAAAATTCGCGCAACCTTGTATAACTGAATCCCCGGTGGCAAAAAATTTCAATGAATATACGTAACATGTATGTATAATATGATTGTGTACAACAAATGTAATTTTCATCAAAGCAAGCACGAAGATCGAAGGTCTCGTTTCTAACGATTCGCGTCATCGCTGTAGGGTGAAATGATTAGAGACGTTCAACGTCGCGGCATCACATAACGCGTCAATCGCGATCACCTTCCCCCTTGTATACGATACCGCGTAGGTATAGTAGGTACCTGTTCAAGTAGACTTATTTAACGAAGAAGAAGAAAAAGTGACGAAAGAATAATATTATAACTGTAGTGCAGAGTTTATTGTAAAACTATAGTATACTATTTATATCATGGCGTATCTCGATATAATCTCCAGCTAAAAAGAGGCTGATGAAAATGACCGAGCGTGGGCGACTCGAGCATATAAACGCGAGTCTACGCGTCTGCTCATATTCACACGTACACACAGTTGGATTGTGCAAAGTCATGATGCAAAGTTTATAGCGTAAAAAAAAGAATCGACAATATTACGAGAGCCGCCACGTTGAAACGTCATCTTTAACAAATAGCCCCATTGTTTCGCTATATATATTTTTCAAGATTCTTATTCAATGTTACACGAATTTTTCCATTCAATGAGACTTGCAAATCTAATTTATTCTGGGCACGCGCGAAAAAATCACGAGGAACGGTCATTTATAACTCGTTCATTGAATTTCATTGATAAACAGCCCTTCCCTGGCTCTCTATGTGCACGTGTGTGGCGAGAGCTGAGGTGCATTAAAAACCTTGCCATTTCACCTTACCTAATTTCAAAGTTAAACGAGCACCTTCGATATTCCTTTGGGACTTTCCTATGCGTTACCGTAGAAGCCCTTGGCCTTTTGTAGGGCATAATTATTATAAAAAAAACAGACAAAAAAAAAGAAAGCATAAAAAAGCACCGGGTAAATCACGTGTGTAAAGAGTTTCTCATCTAGAATGCACTGAAAAAATAAGGGTTTTGGTCTTGAAAACAAAGTTGTAGATACTTTGATCATGCAGTAACATATTTGTGTGCTATTATATGAGTTTTTGCAGTTTCTGCTGTTTGGCATAAATCTTGCTGGCTTTTGATAGAGGTTATGAAAAGAAATTCTTAAATGTGGGACGAGTAAAAGCGAAATTTAGCAATTGACACGATAAAAGCAAACAAAAAAAATCAGAAGCGCAAAAACAAGTGATGAAAAGAGGTATAAATATAAGGGGGAAAAAAAGAGAAATAAAAGAAGTATGTGTATAAATATTGCAGATACGAAAAAAAGTATATATTATAAAAGTATAAATACGATTATAATTATAATTATTATTATTACAACACTCCATAAAAAAAACGTAATTCTTTTGTAGTGTCCAAGCAGCATGTAAACTAAGTGTACACATACGTACAAAAAGAAATAGAATCGCTCATGGTTAAAATAAGAGAAGAAAAAAAAATTAGAGAAATGAGTGTAACGACAGAGACGTAAAAGACGAATTGTGTAATTGAGGTGACGAAGACGGTCAAAACTCTCGCGTGACGCTATGTGCGCGCTAAGAAGAAAAAACGCATTCACACTTATAAAGAGGAAAAAGTAATGACACACTCACACATGCATACGTACACGTACACGTTGAGAGAGCAAAAAAAAAACGTGTACGCATACGTTCACACATATACACGTACACACACGCGACGAACGATTATGATTTATGTATTATGGGCGCCGGCGATGGCTATAATGATAAATATAGTATTACCTGCTATTGCGTCGACGAGTCTAAACCATATTGTATTATATATAAGAGTCTGTCCATATTAATAATAATGATATTAATTATAATAACTGTGTTTGAGAACGAGAAATAAAATGTGGTTGAATATGAAAAAGTATAACGTGCTCGTGTTGCTAAAGATTATATTTATAACACACACATCTGCACATTTACTCGTGGTGCTTGTTTTCCTTTTTTTATCTCTTATTTTCATTTTTTTAATTAAAAATAATTTTGATTTTTGCACATGCATTAGTATATTTGTTTACGTATACGTTATATCAGTTAACTTCTTTTTTTTCGTCTTAGCTCCTTTTTAGTATACCACAAACAAGCCAATTTAAATATATATTTTTATTTCGTCCAAAGAAAAAAAGTCGAAGCTACATCACATGCTGCTTATAATATTTTTTTCTCGAAAAGAATCTTAGAATTTTATTTGCTCCCGGCGATAAGTAAGTGGAGAAGAAAGAGAAGAGAGAGAGAGAGAGAGAGAGAGAGGGGGGGAGGGAGGGAGGATGGGAAGAGGTGTAGGTATATACATATAATGAGTAAAATGGGAGAAGGACGCTGAGCTAGATATCGCTGGGGCGATAGTTCGTCAGCGGTGGTGTGGGATGATGTTTATACGGCCCTGGGGGGTCCGCGAGTGGCGCAGATTCTCCGTCCCTCTTGGCTTTTGAGTTTGCATTCTCGCGAGTTACATCGGCGTTGCCGGGGGGGCCCCGGCAGTCCCGAGGTCGCGGAAGGAACCATTGTATAATCCAAGATGGCCTCCGCCGCGCCGAGAGGATTATTATTGGCTAATACAAGCTGAGAGGCTCCGCCTTGGCTCTTGCCTCGTGACGGCATGATTTATTGGCTTTTCTGTCGGAGAGTATAACCCGTGCAGAAGCACACCGTGCTACATGCCTCCAGCTTCTACCTACACAATATCTCTCTCTCTCTCGCTCTCTCTCGCTCTCTCTCACCTCTCTACTCCTCCAGTCGTTCATCCTCCTCCGTCTCTCTCTTTACTTCTTGAGAGGTGCGTATAGCGGCTCTCCAAGTCGATCTGCGGTTGCTTCTGATTTTGACGTCTTACGGGGCTCACCAGCTCGATGAAGTTTCTAATGTACCGCTCCTCTGCGGTTACTGCCTCTGCTCCTGCTCCTACTACTGCTGCTGAATTTCGAACTTGCTGGTGCTCGGAGTCAAAGCCAGAGCTATTGTTCTCCTGCTTACATGATGCATCGGATGGACTGCTGCTTTGGAAACGACGACGATTAAATCAGACAGAATTTGCCTCAGAACATTATTCCAATCTTTTCGATTTATGATTTTTTTACATTTTCATTTCTTCGCAATTTAATTATTAACTTTTGTCGATTTTTTGTTTGAAATTACTTTAACATCGATATTTGTACTTTATGATACATTAATACAGCTATCGATACTTAATACATCTAATTGGTCTCTCGAGCACAAGTAAGTATATCGAATAGCATGATATAAGGCATAATTACCATGATACCACACTAAATTGTAATTTTCGATTTAAATGGGGGGAAAAAACCGAGGGCAATCCAAAATTGGCTTGCGAAATAATTGAAAGCAATTTTTCCAGAATCTCATCCGCCACACATGTACGCGCGCGTACTTGTATTTTCCCTCCGAAAACGTCTCTCTTTATTAACAAGTGCTTCCACCTTATAATCAATCCATCACCATCGGCCATTGTACACATTTCGCGGAATCACTCTCGTGCATTACCATCATCATCATTTCTCTATAGCTCTCGAGCAAGCAACGTACGTATTAAGCGAGAGCCCTGTACATACGGTGCATCGGTGGCATTTGAGCCTCGCAACTATTTACCCCCCAGCTCCCCTTTGCTCCCCCTATCGCTCTCTTACATAAATTCACGCTACACACATTTTCAATTTTAAGTGTCGGTTAGCCAATGCGCAGCGACGAGGAGACTCAAGGCAACGGAGGATGCATGGGAAGCCTAGCAGCCAAGCCGTCCGACTCTGCGGGCCAACGTCTCATTACCTCAGCTGGCTCGATATTATCTCGGGCGAGAAGCAGCGTCGGCCAAGGGACGCATCCGCGGAAAGCCTCCGGCCTGGGGATGTGCGCGCCCAGGTGACCAGGCTGCGCACAAAGTCTCTGGCAACACGTCCCTCGGCGTCGATAGAGTGATCAAGCAGCTCGGCCCGATCGATCGGCGGAAAACACTGGGCTACTGACGACTTCCTGCCTATGCTCGCTGACGACAGGCTTACGCGCCAGATTATTGTGAGTAAAACCGTCACTTCCCTTTTGCAAGTATTTATTAAGGCCCGATCGCATGCAAATTTCTTCTGCTTCTACGGATACGCGAAATTGATTTAGGAACACTTTTTCATACGAGCCTCTCTTATGCTGATCTTCTATTGTCTCGAGCGTTAAAGTAACCAGCGATACAGGACGCGAGCTGTGAATCTAAAATTAGAGTTTAATAGTAATTTGACGGTACGTTTGTAAGCTCGCTTTTTGCGCGCGAATTTTTTCGGTGCCTTTTTTCTATTTGGACTTTATGATTTGAGAAACGAAAACATATTTACGTAGTGTAGCTACAAAAGGACGAGCGCGAATCTTAATCTCGTGGCAAAAAACGCGCCGATTAAAATTTTAAATGAGTAAAAATAGTACGGATTATTATTCGGCGGGTTGGTATACAGCATATAAAATTTTGATCGATAAATCATTTGGCGGCGGCGCGTGACGAGGAAAGGCAAGTACACACAGCGCCCGCGCCCGTCTTGCTTCGAACGCGTTTACACGCGGATTTCGATTGGGAGACGCGAGAGGTGGGGGTGAAAAAAGGAAGGAAAGAAACGTCATTTTCAAATTAAACCGCAATAACATTAAATATAGGCTACAAAATGTCTCTGCCGGTCCTGATAAATTATACGAGCCGCTACGTGCATAAATCACATTTTAATTGCATCGGCCGCTTGCGCGAGAGTCTCTCGGATCACGAGTGAGAGAGAGAGAGAGAGAGAGAGAGTATAATAATAATTGCGAAACAATCATCGCACGTGCACGCGAAAGAGAGAGAGAGGACGAGAGAGGGAGCAAAAGAGATAGAGGGAGAGGGAGAAGGAGGGTAGGAGGGAGAGGCGGAAGTGATCCTTAATTAAATGACTCCACTTTATCTCTTTCCAAACACGTTTTCAGCCGGCCTCGTGCTGTCTCGAAGAAAAATCGTAGGCTTAGGAAGATAAAAAATATCGCCACGCTCGTGCGGAATAACTGATTCCGATTGATATTCTATATTTTAATTGATAACGAATATTTTACAAGCCCGAGCACTGCCCTCCTGCAGGCGTCGTCCTTTAACATGCATTTCAAATTAAATTTCATCCCAGCGTTTTTGCACAACGAGTCGAAGGAATTTCTCGAAAAATAAAGAGAAAACGCTCAACAACTCGTCGGGCTAAAGTCTTAGGGTCGCTCGCACACATAGAAAGGCTAACTCGTCCGATATTCCTTTGTGCGTGGTTGCAGGTGCAGTCGTTCAAGCGGCAGATGGATCACGAGACGAGCCGGCGGAGAGCGAGAACTACTCGACATTCGCGCAAGCGAGCGAGCAAGAGAGAGAGAATGCGAGCTATACGCGGAAGGAGGTGAAACTTGGAGGGCGAGGGCAGGAGGACGTGCAGAATTTATGGGCGCTTTATCACTTTTCCGGACACTCTCGCCGCCGCCACCACACCACCGCCGAGGGGGCACCTGCGGCGCCCGGGATTTTTGAGATGAACTTTGACACGGCCACTCTCTCTCTCTCTCACCCCCGCCGCCGCCGCCCTTCCTTCCTCCCGGAGCGACGAGTACAACACGGTGAGTCGGCTTTCTATTACCGCGCGCTCACCGGCCAACTTTCGACCCTTGTTTAGGAGCTGAGCTCTCGGCCTCGAGTTCCCTCGTAATATAAGTGCTTCGGCTTGTCTTATATACGCGTAAGGAGCAAGCGAGACGCCGACTGGCCTGTTCCTTTGAAAATTTCAAGCTCAATGCCTGCCTCTCGACGCGATATAAGGCGATTCATCATATGCTAGATTATTCAGACACCTTTTTTTCTCTCCCTCTCGCCGCTTTTAATATCGCATTTAATTAGATCGTCTATAGGAGATGATAATTAATCTTTGCCGTTGACGTAGGAGGCGAAAGAAGACGCTCTTTTCAAAACATTGTTATATTTTTTATGAAAAATCCATAGACGCTACAGCGATTGAGTAATAATCAGGCAAACGATCGCAGGCTTACAGCACGAGAGTTGGTGAAAAAATTCCAGGGCCTCGAGAGCCAACGCGAGGAGAGTGAGTGTCTCGGAGTGGTGCGCCTCGAGCGCATTCAGGTCGTATTCTCGCGGTCAGCTTCGTTATGCATGAGCGTCATTAGACTTAATAGAGTGTTAACTGCCCGTACGCGGCTCCGATTCGCGAGGCCCTCTACAAACTCTCTCAATGCCTCTGTGTGTGTGAGGAGCCGGTCCGCGCATACATCTCCGCTGCTGGCCGGGACATCGGGCTGTGCACCTCGGGCGTCGCTCTATTGGAGCCGATATTATATCCGGCCGAGAGAGCCACGTGAATGCGCGCGGTAATTGAAACGGCCCTTCGGATTCGCTTCGACGTGGATATGCGTGGACGGCTGCTCGAGGGAGGGGGTGCTGTCTCTCTTTCGTCGGTCGATTTATGACGTTCCACGCAGGCGCGGATGGGTACTGCTCACTCTCTCTTCCTCTACTGCTACCGCTGCTCGCGCGTTTTCGACCCTGTATGCTTTTACACGGGATTTTCGGATTATAATGGCGGTGGGGTAAAATAGAGGAGTTTTCATATCACCTGATTTTCAAGCCTCGTAATTGGATCTCGATGTAACGCTTTATTTTTACGCGCTGGACACTTTGTTGGTTTTTATTTTTATACGTCTGAAACGAATAAAATAGGATTTTGTAATGGGAGAAATGGTTTATGAGAATTGTAATGAAAAATAAATATGAGTGACGTTTGGGTGTGGTAAAGTTTCGAGTGCAATTAGAATTTGTTAACAATTTATTTACTTTTTCTTTATATAAATAAATATTCGTCTTGTTACTCTTAAGCTACTATCTCACAAATAATGCTGAAAAATTCAATATCAAATATTAACGAATAAAGTATTTTAAAAGCACGCAAGGAATACGGGGACAAGAAAAAAATATCAGTAGAATTTAATTTTCTCCGAGAAAAATAAAAAAAAAGAACGATAAGGAGTATCGGTTTTATAAAATCCGTTTTCTCGAGCCGACGAGAAAAACCAAAAAAAGGAATAAAAGAGAAAAAAAGAGTGAGAGAGAGAAAGAGGAACGAACAGGTTTTTCCAGTAAGCGCTCAGGGCAACCGGACGTAGGAACGTTGATAGCGATGCACTTTAGGCGGATCATTCGCTCGGCAACGCGAAGCGGTAGCGAGAAAGACAGAAAGAAAAAGCGAGATAGAGTTGAAGAGAGAAAGAGGGAGTATCGCGCGGAAAAGGGCGAGCGTGTGCGCGCGAGCGAGAGAGAGAGAGCTAGAGGGAGTAGAGTCTGAGAGGCCGCTGGATACATAACGTGCCACGGGACATAAATCAATAATATCGCTACCCCCACTCGTCGGCCCTTTCGTCTGCCTCTCGAGCCCCCCCTTCTCGCCATCGCCACCCCTCCGTCCCTACAGACTCACGCGCGGACACACACACGCTTTTACATATACCTATAGAGAAGTGGATAGATAGCTAACACTGGCGCAAGCGCGGCCGCGTACAGCCAGGCGCGTCTCTCTCGCAATCAATGTTCACGTTCCTCCTCCTCCTCCTCGCCACCGCCGCGGCACGAATTTTCTATATCGGAAAGGAGCCATGCGCTCCGCGATAGTGCGTGTGAAAGAGAAAGAGAGGCGCAGAGAGAGAGAGAAAGCGAAGCCTCCCCCGCGCTCGACGCCGCCGCCACCGCCTGTCGACCCCGCGTCGCTTTTGCCCCCTGCGATATGAGTTATGCCTCGTTTTAACGTTGGAGCTAATGTCGCCGCACGTCGACTTTTTCCCCGTAGCTCCTCTCTCTCTCTTTCACCCGCGAGCTCGCTATCCCACACCTCTTCTTGCTCGCTCTTCTTCTTTTTTCCGCCTTTTCATCCGCGCAGCTATACAGGCTGGGAAATCCCTTTTTGCATTTCACGGGGAAAATAATCGGTGTCGCGATATGTTGCCGCGCTGTGGAGTATTTTTCCTTTTTTTTTCACCTTCTTTTATTAATTTTAGTGGAAAATGCTCCCGGCCTGTCTTGGGTTTATTCTTGACATGGAAATTCACTTGGTTTTATTCGATTATGCAACTACATCATTAACGCATAAGAAAATACATCTAGTGTTCGGAAACGTAGTCATATGTTCCGCTGGTACGTGGGATGAAATGTGGGTTGAAATAGAACTGCATGCTAAGTATGATTTTTTTTCGGTATCTATAATATAAATTTAACGCAGCTATCAGTTTTACGAGAGCCATTTGTTTTCAATGAATAATAACATATAATTATATATTTACTGGATTCGTTGAACGCTCGGTTTAATTGAATCTTAAGTGCGTATGTAGTAGCTTCGTTGAATAAATCATTAAACATAGCAAATTTGAAAAATGGAGTATCATAAAAATAATATCGAGAAACGTATAGGGTTAAGTGAGAAAGTAATAAATGCTTGGTTTTTAATGGAACTAACTAACATTATATGAAGCACACGCGCGTAATTATACGTATGGCTTACTAATTTATGTTTGCTGGAATATTTATTTTTGTCTTGTTTTATTCGTATGATTTCAGTGTTAAAATAAAACGATTAATAAACTTTATCATATAGTTTTGTCATAAATGAAATAGTACCTTGAAAATATTTTAAATAAAATTATGTCAAATGCTGGAATTAAAATACTTTATTTTTTATAATTTTTTAATACCCAAATTGAGATATGAAAAGAACTCAAAATTTTAATTTCACGGTTAGATATACTTAAAATATGTTCACTACAGAAGTAAAGTAGAAAATTTTTATTTACTGTTCTCAATTTAGTGACAATGCAGAGCATTACATTAGACAAGAGTAAATGACTTTGAAAAAAAAACATTCACTGCCACAATGTTTTCTCTTTTTCTCCGAACGAATTAATTTTCATACAGTTAGGCTTAGAAAGCATAACTAAAGCGATCGGTAAACTCGGTGAATGGGAAGTATTCAGCCCTAAGTCAACGGTTCTTTGATTCAAATTCCTGCGTCTGATGAACCTGTCACGTAGAGACATCTTTATTATGCTACCACTAAAATGTCCATTATTGCCTACACTTCATCACCGCGGAATAATACGCGCGGCATCGAAACAGTAAACATTAATGTTATCAATCATATTAGACTCTTAATAACCGCTCGGCGCTAATATTTCACGCGCTAGAGCGAAAAACTAGTCGCGCGCCGTTAAACCGTTCCGGCTGAATATTAAAAAATTTTAAAATTCACCACGTCGAATTAAAATTTTCTTCCTCAATTTTAACTTGTAAAAAAAGAAAGAAAAAACCGGCTTGTATTCGAATCGCCCTTCACGGACAATTTCACAGGGGAAGGGTCTGAAGAGGGTGTGTGTATCCGAGAGGTATCTTCTTCGTCGTGGTTAAATGCAAAATGCTTGTTAGGCTGGATTCGAGAGAGAGGGAAAGAGAACATAAGGATATAACGAAGCGCCGGTGCAATTAGCGGGATATATGCGAATATAGCGGCGGAGAGTCGTATGGAGAGGCGAAGCGCGCGGCAGCCGACGGCCCTGTTCTATTCTCCCTCGGGGTGAGCGCGAGAGCGACGGACCCTTTTCTCCGTCGTTTCGGCCGGCGGCGCACGTCTCGGGGGGCCCCTCCCCCTTCCCCTGCCGGCTTTTCTGCTTGTCCCCGCTGCTATACTTTCACGGCTAAATAATAAAAACTCGCACTCGATATATTTATGCCTCTCGTGACGCCACCGCTACAGGGGCGCGAATTGAAAAGCCGCGCGAGCCTTAGATTAAGTAATTGCGCGTGCTGACTGCGTTGGCGAAACTTTTAAATTCGATTTATTTTTCATTTTCCACAGTCGACGCTGCTGAAATTCGCGACCGCCCAAGCGTTTTAAAGACACCCTGTTCTTATCCTGTGTTTCAGATGACGCATGTCTGCTTGGCTTTTGGAGCAGGGGAAAGCTGTTCCTTGCTGAGAATTTAATTGGAACGCTAAGCTGTGTGGGACCAGCGAGTGTTGACAACGCCGAAATTTCTTTCAAGTTGGAATCTTCCTCACGGGGAGATTTGTGGATTATTTATGGCAAGCAGAACCTGTGATCAAGTGCCCAGTGCAGATGCCAAGCGAGTTTGTGATGTGGCATAAGCCAATGTGGTCTGGTGAATAGTCGGTGATGCTCATGGCGATACAGGACTTTGGAACAGATATTTGAAAACGGACTAAAGTTGTGGATGCAAGTGAATGTGATACGCATTATAATGTCGAAACGTATTTTCAGGAAACTGGAACTTATTTTGTACTTTGATGGAGTTCGTTATTATTAGAACCAAAACACGTTAAAATACATATAAACAAGTTCTCTTTATGTTAAGTTTAATTTAATCTAATGAAAATGTTAATACAAAAATACACTGCTCTTTTCATGAGCATTCTGAACTCAAAATTCAAAACTTTATTCAATTTTTGTAATTATATGAAAATAATAATTATTTTATGATTTTACATCAAACTTATGACTTCATAGAAATCTTTTTTTCATTCCACTCTTTCTTTTTATTTGCAAGTAAAATCAAATTCAATAGCAACGTCTAGACGTAATATCGTAAGATATATCGTATCTGTAAATATTTCGACAGTACCGCACGAGCCATAAATAATCTTCATTATTCGATCACACAAAATGCTCTGCGCGTAATTTCTACCAAAAGAATATCTGAAGTCTTCATTAACTCCTACTCAAGTGAGCTAAGAATATCTCATTGTAACGAAAGAAAAGCGGAATATCAATCATTTTCATCATCAAAAAAAGAAAAAAGAAAAAAAAACGAGATAAAGAGCGCACAAGTTGAAAGAAAAACACAGACTCGCTCTCTCGTCGTACATTATTCGGGCTCTCGAGGTAGCAGAAAAGTCCCATTATATCCATCGGTTTATATCCAACAACGGCAGCAACAACGGCGCAACTGTAACGAAGCAATTAGATTGAGGCATACACGCGTATACACACGCACGTCATCCCCTGGGCTGATTCCCTAGCAGCAGCAGCTAAAAAATCGCAAAACCCCGTCCGTGTAGCCTGGCGCACAGCCTCGAATACGTACACACATATAGAGAGGCTGCTTTTGAAAACTGGCGCCGCGTGTGCGGCAGAGAGTCCGGGGTCGGCCATCAGACTCTCCCCTCCCCGGGGCCGAGGCGCAGGCAGCATGAGAGAGAAAGAGAGAGGGGACGATAGGTCCCCGTTCGCGCTCGACAAGGACGCCCGGGAGCCTTAGGTATGATGGTCGCCGGTCCGCCGGCGTGGGGGAAAGGCAGGCCGCGCGGCTCCTCCCAGGCACTTAGTCAACGTCGCGGCCCGCGGCCGGGGACAGGTCGCCCGGGCGGCGGGGTCCGCCCCCGGCGCCCCTTGCGCGCGCTCCCATTGGCTGGCCCATATCTCATCGGGGCCATCGAGCCCGCCGGCGCGCCCCCGCTCTCGCTTTCTCTCTCTCGCTCGCTCCTACGCCCGACCCGTCTCTACTACCTGCTACCCCCACCACCAGCCACTGCCGCCGGGGAGCCGCTGCTGCTGCTGCTGCCGAGGCTTGGAAAAAACGAGAAAGGAACGGCGGCGGCTCGTGGCGTATCGAGCGAAAATCGCAGAGAGGTGCTGCCGCTGGGCCCGCGGACGATGCCCGAACTATAACCTCCGGCTCTCTCTCTCTCTCTCTCTCTTACTCTTGCCAATCGATTTTTTCGCGAGTCCGACACGTTTTGCGATAACAGTCTCTCTCTATCCCTCGTTATTTTTATCGTTTGCATATCGCGCCGAGGTACCTGGCGCGAGCTGGCCCCGAAATCTTGGCTTCTCGCGGATACGGGGCCTTACACTCGGTTAATCGATGTTTCGCCAAGATAATGCCTGGACTTTTTCGAGGCTGCATATCGGCTCTGAAAAATCGGTTTTATTTGCAAGAACACGGCTAAGACGAGGCTTTTCTCGAACGTGACCGCTTCAATATATTAAGAAAATCAGGCTAGCCTTGCGGCCTTAGGAGAAACGCTGGAAATGAACATTCTTGATTTACTGATTACCCCAAACGTCTTTCAGGTAAGTTTCGTTAGGTTATTCGGCGATATTGTTAGTTTATTGGTAGTTCAGGAAAATTAACAAAGGGATAATAAAAAAATATTTGTGATAGAGCAGAAAATTATTGAATTTATTTGTTTGTTCTGAGAAAATTTATTTTCGATCATGAAATACACAGTTATCAGAAATACTATAAAGTTTGTCCTTGTGCTGGTACATTGTTAATACTCTGCGTAGGAAATGAATTTCACAACAATTTAGACATTACATACGTGGCATTTTATTAATTGTTGATTCATTAAAATAGACACAAAATGAAAAATATACAAGAAATTAAAAGAAATAATTAAATTTTATTTATCAACGTAGCAGATAGTCTTAGAAATAAATAACGTTATTACAAGCAGCACGGGGTGTACGTACGTCAGCTGGATAAATCCATAAATAAAATATAAGTTCATTAATACATCTCAAAGACATTTGTACAAATGAGCATCATCAAGAGCTTCTTTTATCGAGCCGTCTCGAGAAATGCGGATAAAAATATATACATTCCAGGCTGAAACTATAAGTAATTTAAAGCCACGAAATTTCCTCGAAAGAGGCCAATAAATTGTTAGGAAACTAGACTGCTTGTAAAATGTGAAAAAGCATGCTTCCGACATTAAGCAGAGGCCTCGGAAAATTAGAGCAGCGAGCGAGAGGCGGAAGCGACTCTCGGGCCGTCGGGACTTTTACCAAGGCCATAAATTGCTCTAGTTAGAAAATTCGACCTCCCAATGAGACGACGCCATGTGTGCCCCGGCGTCAATGCTGCAACATGCAAATTTTCCTTTCTTCCTACTGTCTCGACGTGCCTTTACGTTAGCCTTCTTCTCCTTACCTAGGCAGACGAAGAAAGCAGCCCGAGAAATTGGAGAAATTTCTTCTTCCGAGCGTCGGATTACAAAGAAATCTGGCCATATGGAAAGTTGGGAGCAAAATTTCACTTTCTTTCTCGCTCATTTCTTGATAGTTTTTTTAAGTTACGGGGAGTCTTTTTAACAGGCATATTATTAGTTTTATTGTAACATTAATATACATTCTTTATTTCGACACTTTTTTTATTTAGATACTTCCATTATTCACTAGGCTCTGGGGACTAGTTAATGAACATGTTTCTTTGCAACTTGTAATTTAAAATCGAAGTTTGGTCATTATTTTTCATTACCGAAAAAGAAACAATTTAGAACTGGGACAAGCCGTTTAGGCCGTCGGTCATCATCAATATAATTTGAAACTTGACTAATGATTTCCTGATGATCCTTAGGACAAAAGCTTAATATTTGTATAAAAGATGTCTTAATTAAATATTCTTCGCTAAGAAAAATAAAGCACCTCGACGCTGTAGAAATAATAATTTGGTCGAAAGTCGAAAAATTTTATTACACTTATCTACAATGTACACATTTTACACATTAAATTTCCATAATACGTCGCAAATTAAATTTCTTTTAAAGAGTATAAAGATGGTAAAGAAAAGTTAGGCAATGAAACAACATTGATTACCATAAGTTATATTTATATCTCGGCACACTCTGTCACCAAAGTCTCAGCCTCTTGGAAATTCGCTTCAAATGAAAAAATAAAAGACAGCACAGCGCATAAAAGAACAAAACGCAATTTCCATAAGGAAAACAATGCAATTTTTCAAATGCAACGAAGCGCAGTCTGGCGGCACAGCGTTGAAAACGATTTCGACGTCCGACAGAGCTGGCGTATATATACACTGCCGGGAGAGAGAGAGAGAGAGCGTGCGTGTGTGCCGACGGCACGTGGATTTCGACATTAGCGCGCTCGCGGGAGAGCTCGCCGCCGACGCGAATTACAAAATCGCACTTTGATCGCGCCAAATTTACGGCTCGTCATAAATCTCGCGCTCTCTCTCCCGCGCACCGCGCGCACATACACACACGCGTATCGATCAGGTTGCCTGCATACACTCGTGCTTTGTAAGTTAAAACCCATTGTCACCTCGTCGTTTATTAAATACAACCCCTCGATATCTGCCCCCACCTTTTTTTGGGGGGGGGGGGAAAGATGGAAAAATGTATTATTTAATTGAATCGTCCACGGACACGGCTCACGAGATTCTTCAGAATTGCACGCATATAGCCCAGCTTGTTTGTTATTGTTGTCAGACGTTACAGTCGCGCTGGCGAGTGAACGAAGAGGTCATTGTGGGCAGGTGCCGGCGGCTGTTATTTTTGGCACGCGCCACGGTATCATTCGTCGTCGTTCGTTAACGACACGTAATTTCAAAACAGCCGTTCTCTCTTTCTCGTGCGCGCGCCTAAGATTTTACATTTCGCATTAATACCAGAGCTCCCCCTGGGATAAATATAGAAGCTGGCTCTATCGAATATTTTATTGCACAAATATAAATACGTACATTTGTCACCGGGGCTTACGTTACATTTCAATCTAAGAAGCGAAAAAAGAAAAAACAACACACGCGCGTGCGTATCGAGTATCGCTTTTATACACACAATCCTTGAATATGCGAATCTTAAAAAGTTATTCCCCGCAAAGCTTGAGAAATATATATAAGTTGTCTCGAGCAGCACTCAACATACCAGACTGCTATCATCTGCCACTTCTGAATTGCCGAGGCAATAATTAATCCTCGACGTCTATATGCTCGGCAACTTGGAAAAAAAAAGAGAAAAAAAGGGCGAAGCTTAGCAAAGACGTTAAAAGCGCACACGAGTCCAACGTCTTAATTAAAACTCGTAAAAGTAGTCGCGTACGCGGGAAAAAGAGCGAGAGAGGTGGCGATAGCGATCTCGGGGGCTATACACACACGTACAGAGGTGGGGATCCACGCGCACTCCGGAAATTCCCGGCTAGGCGTAGGTACAGAGTCGCGGGGGCGAATTAAAGGGCTCTCGGGCTGGGCGAATAATAACAGGCCGATTAACGCAAGGCGCTCGAGAGCGCCGGGGCGATAACGCAATTAGAGGACGCGCTTAGCCCCGGCGGCTCGGCCGATTGACGCGTCGCTATTCGCGGCCTCTCTTTCGCGTGCGTATAGTCTCCTTAGGTGCATTTACGCGCACGCACGCTGCTCGCTCTCCGCCGCGCGCCTAATGAGCGCCCCATATATCCCAGCGTCGCGCTCGATCCTCCGGAATAGCTCTGGCTCCCTCCTGTCGATCTGCGAATTTTCACCCCTGCCCGCTCCTGACCGTTCATTTGCATATATTGATCGAGCTATCGAAGGGCTCTCTAGCCCCTCGCGTGCCCGCTCTTTCGCCTAGCGCTCGCATAACGTTCCCTCGTGACCGCCGGCGGAAATTTCTTCTCTCTTTCTAAAGCCGAGCGCGCTTGTTATTTCGCCTTGCTTTCGCACTTGCACTTCTCTCTCCGGCACGCGCACTTTCCAGATTATGTTGTGCGCCGCCGCTCCGATTACCCTGGCAATTTTGAAAGGAACGGATTATTTTTACGCGACTATTTTTACACGCCAACGTATACGGAGAAATAAGTTATTTTTCACGCGGATTACTCGTGCCGGAGTGTAACGTCCTCGGCCGAGGCTCTCGTTCCTTGTTCATTTTATTTTCGTATTGAAACATCCTGATGTAGCCGTCGACCGCAGCATCTGGCCCCGCAACCTGAAACTTATAAATAAATATTAAAATTTTTCAAGAAACTTACGTATTAGCTCGCAATAAAAAATCACTTGGAATTAATCAGGATAGGAAATTATACGAAAACGATCAATCATCGAAAGTTTCGCTCGTCGCACTCGCAAGCCTTGATGTGTCTACACGCATAAAGCAACAACTCAATGCAGAGCTCAAAACACGCACTATTCTACAGTCCGTTAAAAACCGAAAATATTCAGTCTTTCCCGTACAAGATCGCTTAACCTCGACCGAAAACAAGGGCGAGAGAGTAGTCCATAAATCGCCCAAGCGCTTGACAATCCACTAATCGCAGCACACACCCAGAAATCGTCGTCGAGCTCGTTACACCTTCCTCCATCTTGAGCCAGGTATATGCACATGCGGGCATTTCTTTCTTCCCCAGCGCCATTAATCAGCCTTCGGCGAGTGTAGGCCCGGTCGTGTCCAGCAGCTCATCGCGCCGCTCGAGACGGACGTTTCCTCACAAGCTGGTAAAGGAGGCGAGCATCGTCACTCGTTAGTTGCCTCCTACGCGCTTACTTTAATTTTATATATCCGGATTACGCTGGCCGGAGAAAGAGAGAAATAGGCGGCCTCAACCTGTTCCCTTTCTCGAAACAAACGACTTTGATTTACACTTTATTTAAAAGAACTCACCCCCTCGGCCGTTAGTAATTAGTGTAGATACACCAAGATATATTTTTTTTAAATATAAGTATGCGCATATTGGCCTCGAGTTTTCCATAAGGAATTTTCATTTGAGCGTATTTCTTCTTTTTTTGTTGTAACGAGTTTGTACGAATCGCGTCGATGGTATTGACGTTAACGAGTCTCGGCGAACTACGCGCACAGGTTGACGTATCCGTAATAAAAGCGCGGGATGATGCATGCGAAACGATATAGCGCCTGCGTATATGTGTTACGCGCATGGCTTTCGAGTGTGAAATTGCTTCGG
The DNA here is from genome assembly GCA_030522585.1 of Anagyrus pseudococci. Taxonomy (NCBI): domain Eukaryota; kingdom Metazoa; phylum Arthropoda; class Insecta; order Hymenoptera; family Encyrtidae; genus Anagyrus; species Anagyrus pseudococci. Next base: position 4,557 of record JAPYYQ010000016.1, on the reverse strand, counting down.
GGATATAGATACGCGCGTGAAAACTACCTTTAATTTGAATTGCTAATGCCTACATCTCCCAGCTGTACAAAGTTGTTTAATGCTCGTTATTACAGCCGCCTCTGTTTTTTATTGTTTCTTTAACGATCTAGCCGCCTATTATCGTACAGAGGCGAATCGACTAAAAAATAACGCTGGATTGAAAACTCGAGCGCATTATTGCATCGAGTTATTTGTTTTGTAAGAAAAACGTTGAGATATAACCGAAGTTAAAAAAAAATAAATAATCGAAAAATCATAGGAATAGGAGGAAAAGCTGAGCAATCTAAAATTCGAACCGACGCAGTCGATATCGGATAGGTTTTGTCTATGCCTCGGCAAACATAGGCTCGCTCTCTCTCGTGTCCGGCCTTCATTGTCATGTCGATCGATCGGCGCTGTATCCTCTCTTCGCAAACATCCTCAACATGCGCACACACACCCACGCTCGAGCGTTTCTTTAAGAAATTCCAGGCAGGAAAACATCACTCGGAGCATTCTTCATCCGCCTCGGGATCCAAGGAGGGCGGAGAGAAAAAGAGAGAGAGAGAGAGCGAGAAGGGCGGATTTGATTCGAGACGACACGCGGAGAGCACACCGAGTGCGCGCTAGCGAGAAAGAGGGAAAAATCCAGCGCTCGCAAGGGGATATACGTATACATGCCGCCGCAGTGAGATATCCATAGGAGAGAGAGAGAGAGCACACGGATGCGCACACGCACGTAGACGAGCTCCGCAGGAGGAGGGGTGGTAGAGGCCGGGGAGACGGACGATCAATCAAGCGAAGCTACGCTGCCAGGCTCACGGACCTCATATCAGCTCCGGCCCAGAGTAAACATTTTTTACTTTGCCACGTTATTAATATTAGTTGCTCTCGCCCTTCTCTTCCTCTCTCTCGTTTCTCTCTTTTCTCTTTCTTTCTATTTTATTTTATTCCCGCTCGCTCCTCGCCGCGCCGGCGTATACACAATATTGCTCTCTTTCTAGCTTCCTGCTCGCCCTCCTCTTTTCATCTTCTTATTCTTTCTCGCTTAGTTTTTATGTATACCTTATTCTCATTATTTTCGCTTTTCAAAATCATCCCATTATTTTTTCCAGCATTAATTTTCTCAAGATGAGCTTTTGCACCGACAATACGCAGTATAGTTTCAAGGTCGATCGTATATCCTTTGGATAAATAATTAAACGATTTCCAAAGCGAATATAAGCGGCCTGCCAGAGCGAATATTTCCCAGCTCGGCACAACTGGTTACGCGCAGTAGCCGGTTACCGCTTGGCTTACCCCGGTATTATGCAAACGACGGGACAATTAGAACGCGCGCTTCGTTTGCCTGGCCTGCTATTATTCGGCTCTCTTGACTCCGCCGCCTCGGCGCCGTAATAACGCGAGATTCGCGTTTTAGCGAGTAACCCCGCGGCCGTGTTAGCGTGTCGAACCGGCGGAAATGCGCGTAGTCAGCTGCTGCTGCTGTAAGCACTTCATCGATCGCAACGCTCAAATACGCCGAGCTATACTTTGACGTGTGTTTTCGACTTGTTTTTTTCAAAGGTACGGAAAATTTGTTTGTTCTGAGCGGCTTGTGATGAGTGTGTATTCGATGAATTTTTTATAAATAACCAGCTGCTAAGTAGGCAAAGGGTGGTAATTTGGGGAAAGTTTATTTGTTATAGGGGATGGAGTAGAACACTGACCTAAGAAGAATTAGATCGTCATTCGTGAGTAAATAGAAATTGTTCATTTGCCACTAATGAACAATCGTGGTAAATATTATTCTCAAAAAATTCTAGAATAATCCGAGCTAAAGAGCTCTGCAGCGAAAGTATGTTGGAACATAATCTAAGGGCAGTATCAGGCGATAATGGCCAGCCGATACTCCCGCTCCCGATCATCGGAGCAATGGCGGCATCAGAGCGGCGTCGCACCCAAGGGAGAGAGCGTGCAGCCTTTCCTCTTTGGATCGGCGTCTCCGGCACGTAGAGAGCGAGGATCTCGGCGGAGGGAGCTCGCGGCTATCGCTATTTATTTTCCCGGATTTCAGGAGTAGTCCGTGGCCATTAATCAGAGGCGCGCGCGCGCGTCAGTAGCCGTCGTCCTGTCTCGGCAAGAGGGCTCGCGAAACTCTCTCCCCGGCAAAATCGGCCTGCCGACTCCTCGGGAGAGGAAAAGAGCGGCAAAGTTCAGCCGGGCGCGCGCTGACATATGGGGGAGTCCGGGGGCCGCCGTGGGGGACGGGGGGTTACGCGGCGCCGCGCGGCTCTCTTTCTTTTCTCTGCAGCTTGACTATCCCTGGGCCATATCCGCGCGCTTCTCTCGTCCGCACAAAGAAACCGCCGCCGCCGCCACTGCGAAGATGTCGCTTTATCAAATACCCCGCGCGTTTTCTCTTCTTCTTCGGTTCGCCTTCCCCTCCCACCCTTCTTTCTCTCTGTACTCTGCGGCGACAAGTTTCGTACTTGATTTATCTATGTGTCGAGGGACGGACAAAGTGTCCGCGTAAGTGTGTGCCTGGGTAAGTCGTTGCTTATAATCGACTGCAAATATGCCACGGCGTTTTCCAGACTTGGGAATTAAAGAGGCTGCTGCGACGCAGTTGGCGCGAAAGCGGGTTGTAATAATGACGCGGCAGATTTTCGAGACTTCTGGGTATTGCGCCTTGTTTGCATAAGGTATAGAGCTGGACCAGCAGCTGGCTATTAAAAAACGTTACTCTTGTAATAACAGCTGTGCGCATTGAAGATTCTTTGGAAAGATGAGTTTGCCGAAGCTTACCTAGAAGGAAAGCCGCAAAGTGTATCAGAAACAGCGCGTCAATCTGCTAAAAAAATTTAAATTTAGAATCAAGGCAAAGTTTGATTTTCAGATTGCGTAAAATATAAACCTTGGCATAACGGACACCTTAAGAAAAAATTAATAAAAAATAGACATAACCTTGAAAAATATAAGCAATTCAATTTTTTTTTAAGTATAACCTCATAACTAACAATTGGGTACCGCGAAACCAACGAATTGTTTTTTAAACATAAAAAAAATCTTTTCTTATCTTGTTTTTTTTTTGGGTCTTGAAAAATCGCCGGGCAAAACGGACACCCCTGGGTAAAATCGATAAAAATTGTCTAATAGAGCTTTCATTATAATATTTATATTTCTAAACATAATAATAAACCTTTAGAACCAAGAAATTAATAAACAAATTAATTTTTGCTAAAAATATAAACAATAACAAATAACAAAAAAATATTTTTTTAAATATTAATTTTAACATTACTTAAATGAATTATGATTGTTTATTTTAGTTTATTAGTCTCAATAACTTAAAAATTTACATTATTGATTATAGCGCAGTATTGAGGCCATTCTTCGAAGTCCTATACAGTACCGTACAGATGTAGGGATATTTATTTTTACAGTCGACGTTGGCCATACCAGATTTAGTCATAACAACACAGTACTGACCTCCGTTCTTGTTATCAGGTTGACCGATACGCCATTGATTTTTACCGAAATCAGATAATGGTTCGTTGGTAACTGTAAGATATCTTCCATCGTGTTGTACGTCACTGAGTCCCAGCCAAATTTTCTCGATATTATTTTTATTCATTTGTTCAATATAATACTCATATGCTGTGCTGTTATCAATAGTAGTCAAGGTAGCTGTAACAAAAATTCAAAATTCAAATTTTTCCATACGTAATCCAAATTTTTTATTTTAATTTATTGCAAATGGTTCACCTTGTCGATAATAACATCCTTTTTTAGCATGTTTCCATATAAGGGCTTGTGAATAAAATTCGTAAGAAGCCATTATTTCTGATTCCGGTCGGGTTGTACTTAAATCTTGCGGAGCCATCATAACTCCGTAACATAGTGTTAGTACAATAAAATACTGAGCAATCATTTTGAAAAACGTCTATACCTCAATAGTCCTCAACTTTAATTAAAATAATGATTAATTTAATACAAATGATTTAAATTAGGCTTTAGTAAATTTAAAAATTCAAACTTACTTCAGGGTGTGTCAAAATTCTCTGTGATACACCGTCACTTCGTAGAGGGCAACGTTATGTACAAATTAATACAAATAAGTCTCTTATTATTCGCTTTTATATACTCAATTTGAGAATAGACCGAGACGATTATTCTACGTAAATATATACTTATCAATGTTTACAGTACCGATCAGTTTGATGTCGCCAGTATCTCAAAGAATACATAAGTGTAAAGCGTTTTGGCAAAAAGTCAATAACTGCTTTCGTCAATTATTTAAAAATTCTTACAATTACCAGTTTCTTATTATTCTAATCTAAATATTTATTCGGTGACTGGCATTTCACCCCAATGTTTCTTATAATAAAGATTAATGTCGTATTCGATAAAGCATGACGTTATTTAATTTTTAAAAATCATGAAATTACCTGTCTTGATAAAGACTATTTACGTAGAAGTTTACTTTTTCGATAAAAAATTCCGTTAAAAAATAAATAAATAAAAAAGAATTGAAAAACACGCTAATTTTTTTGGTAGTTTTAAATTTTCGTTTCT